>JAJPUD010005757.1:221-14280 GCA_023553655.1 Myrmecobius fasciatus
TTTTTTTCACTTTTGTGAGTTAGAATAAAATGTTCTAAATAAATGATTTAAAATTTACTTGCCAAACACGGTTTGGCCAAAAATTTAATCCAGATTCATATAATCTGTATTATGCATATTACATATATTACCCATGCATAGGTCAAAAGTATGAATAATCAGCACACTAAAATTTCCTTTAAAAGTAATGTTAGCATACATGTCAGACTAGTGGTTACACAAAGGAGCTGGCCAACATGAAAAAGATGGCTACAATACTGTGATACAACCTGCTAACAACCTGGATGGCTTCTCCCGGCCATCACAGCTTGAGCTTTAAAAAGGACAGGAAACAAGAGGTTTCCCACAAGGGTACCTAGAGAATTTGTTTAAAACAGCTTATAAAGATGGTAAAGAGAATGAGTTTCATCCTATTATTCAATAACCATGGTTGTGATGCATCTGCATAATCTAACCACGCATAAATTAGTATGTGTAATACAACAGTTATTTGCATAATAATAGCAAGTTAATAGATGCTTAAAGAGCAGAGACCAACACCACCTTTAAATCAGACATGCCTCCAGGCACTCTGGCCTGTACAGACCAAGATGCCAGAAAAACCGTGAGTGTAAACCAGAGGAAAACATTCAAATTATTCATTTGATACTCACCTACCCCTTCACCCCTTGGGTATTTCACTTAATTTTTTCCACCCACAATGGGGAATTGTTTTCAAATGAAAATGTAGCTTATATTTTTAGTTCTGGAATATCTTTGGAATAAGTATTTTGAAGCAATATTTAGAATTTAGTGATTAATGTTAGTGTATTGAAGAATCTATGTTCTGAAATGGGGGAATAAAGGAGTAGAGAGGAGAGCATAGGGAAGAGGGCACTAAAAAATGCAAAATCAAATTCTCTTGCAAAATCTGGTGCCAAAGATATTGAATTTGATTACCAAAACACTGAAACAATGACCTAGGCCAGATTTCCCTCTTAGTCTTTCACTTCAAACCATTTAAATTAAATTCAAAATCCAAAAGAAGAAATCAGGGAAAGGGGGCTTTTCTTCCTCACTGCACTATATAAGCATGTAGTGCAGGAACCGAGGCTGCATAAAAACAATGCCAAAGTCTCACAAAGAAGCAGCGTGATTATTGCTTCCATCCGTCTCAGAAAAATAAAAAAATCTGGAGCCAAAAAGAAAAAAAAAATCAAAAATCAATAGAGACTTCTAAATGACTCCTTTAAGATATCGCTTTTCAATTTAACAGGACAGATTTATTTGTATGTGGCTCAAATGTTCATGATTGCTCCCTGCACCTTCATACATAGGAATGAATGTCATAGTGGCGAACGGCAGTAATGAACAATCTTACCTGAGGATATGGAAACCTCCCAAGAGCAAGCTGGGAAAGGAAATAATATTTGTCTAGTTATAGATTTGCATGCAGGGTAGATTTTCTTAAGATAGACAAGTACTAAATTTCACAATTGCATCCAGCAGAACAAACCATTTCCCCTCCCCCATCATGTTAAACACTTGACCTAAAAATAATCCTGTAATCCCATTAAAAGCTGTATTTAGAATGGACAATTAAATGGATGGTGGTGTTTCCTTGAGGAAATGTTATACTTCTAACACCTTAAAGTTTCCTTCAAAATATGTTTCTGCAATAACATCAATTATGTAAACATCATTTAGACTTACATATGCATGTACTGATACTTAAAATAACAATATAGTTGAATACTTACCAGTTTCTTAATAAGTAGGTAGTAGATTTTAATACGGTGATTTATAGATGTTATTCCATTTTATCTTCATGAGGACCTTATGAGGTAGGTGTTACTAATATGCCCAGTTTATAGGTGAGAAAAATAAGGCTCTAAAAAGTTCAGTAACTTTTCCAGAATCACATGGCTAGTGCCTGAGGCTGTATTTGAACTCAGGTCTTCCTGCTTCTAAGTTCAACATTTCTACCATTATGCCTTTATAATGAATATATTACTACAGAAATAACTGCCAAATTGGGTAACCTTTCATAGTTTTTGGCCTTCCTTCTATAAAATGGGAATAATTATTTCTAGTCAAGTACTTATTAAATATTTTATGACCTTGGGATGCACAATATCATGGAATTACAAGAATAACAATGATACTGCCATCTGAACTCTTATTAGTGATTTTCTAGCAATTTAGTTGTTGATGTTGAAAAAACATCATATTCCAAGATTGTGAAGCTAGGTCAGGAAAGAAAAAAGGGAAAATACATGGAGATTGATCTAGAAGCTGTGATTATAAGTCTAGTAACTATTATTGCTCTACCTGTAATATACTATTTGTAACTTTTTAAATTTAGTCTCCTGCTTTTTGTCAGCAAAAAGAATAATTTACCCAAGAAAAGAAAGTATGATTATAAAGCCATACATATATATATATATATGTATATATATATGTAAAGCAAATGTGCCAGAAGTTTCACATTTAAATGAGTCATAATCTTTAGTCACCTTGAAAAGCCATATAATATATGTCATTACATAAAGCATTTTTTAACTCCTTTTAGTGGAATTGCTTTTAGAATCACAAAAAAATTGTCTCATTACTTTTATGGCTATACTCCATTTTGGACTAGTAACAGGATTTCTCAGCTTGATTTCATTCTCCTACCTTAGTCACCTGGCACCAGATTCAGTTTTGAATTATAACTTCTTTGAGGGTAAGAACTGTGTCTTATTTACCTTTTTTATGTCTTCAAATGTCTAAAATATGTTGTGCTTTCAATATAATAGAATATAAGCCTTTTGATGGTGGAAAGTACTTAAATTTTATCATTGTTATCAACCTAGCAAATAGAAGGTACTAAATAAATGCTTATTGGATTGGATTGCACAGAGGAACATCTTAATAAATGATTACTGTGGAATGAGTCAATAAACTACATTTAATCGTTTCCAAGTATTTTATTTATTCTTAAGGATGAGATTTAGCAACACTGAAAATATGTTTAAAAATGCATAAAGTAGTTTGAACAAAGGCAGCAGAGTTAGAATAAATCTACAGTTTCCTACAGTGACCACTTTGAAGAGAAAATATTTATTTAGATGTGTTAGTTGTGTTTGTCTAATAAGTAATAATTCATTACTTTATAGTCTTATCTCATCTATGAAGGAAATATTAATGCTCAATATTCGATGAGACCTTTAAGTTAATTCAAAATTTTTTTCATCCTATACTTTGTCTCCTTCCTAACATAAATAGAAAGGTTACAATAAATGGGAACATTAGTAAAGCCTCTAATAATTGGGTTTTTTTTTTTGAGCTTGGTTATTGCATGTCCACAAAGTAACTAAAAGTGTGAAGTATGCGATTTTGTCCCTACATATTGTGTTGAATTTTCACCCTAATATTTTGTAAATACAGTGCTTCATGCCAATGGGAGTTTGCATAATGATTCAGGAGGAGTCATTATGGGCTGTCATATCAATAATATGTTGATTAAGGGTGCATACCATTCTATTCAGATATGACAGACAGTGATGGCTCACTAAAAGCTGCTGCCTAGCATTATGCTGATCTCTAGTTTATATGTTTGGCATATATTCTTTTCATAGAGTTAGAAAATTATCAAGAAAAATTTATTTCACCTAAAAAAGGCAAGATAAAAGTTCTGAATTTTATCTGACCAGCTATGGGGTAAAAACTTTTACTCATAGCACAGCCTAGGCCTGATACTTACTATATCAGGAAAAGATGCTTGTATCAATTCAGAAAACATCCTTTTGAGAATATACCTGAATAAATACCCTGATAAGTATATTGATTGTTGGCTTTTTTGAGTTAAAGAAGAAACAAAGGGACATGGGATGTTAAAAAAAAAAAAAAAGAAAAAAAAAAGAAACAATGACGGAAGAGGTCCATTCTTCTCATGTGTTAAAAAAACAAAAGCAAGCACCAAAAAACAAAAAAACAGTCCATCATATTTCTAACCATTTCTTCTTGAAAAGCCAGACTTTTTAGAAATAAGCACTTGGTTTTTTTGGCTTGTGAAAGTCAAAAGTGGTGTAGGCATAACTTTATGTTTGCCCAGTTCCTACAGGCAAGAAAAATGGTTAATGAAAATTCAGGGTAGGCTGGTCAATTTGGGTCTTTGCTTTGAAGTCCAGACTAGGGGCTTAGGGAGGAGGGCAGAGTTTGAACTCATGAATTCATTAGTCTGTGACTAGCCATGCTTTCTGTTTCTGACATCCTACTGAACCTCATGTTCAGGGGCTCATGCCCCTGTGACAACTCATCTCCCAGGAGGATCCTTTTCAAAGCACTGCCTGGGCACTGGAGGACCAGAGAATGGCTCCTTAGCCATGACGAGTAGAGGCCACTGTAACAGGAGCACAATCCTTCCCCCTCCATTACTTGTCACTATGAGACATCTTTCCAAGGAAGCAACACTCCTAACTTGTGGAAACAAGTAGCGGCACTTTTGGGCTGGCACAGTGAGCAAGGGAATCTTAATTCTCCATTTTCCTGTGTTCCCAGGGCTTATGCAGCAACAATATTTATACTTCACAATAGTGGAAAAACAAAAGGAAAATAAAGAGAGGTAGTACCACAATGGTAGACCAAGTCAGACCTTTATCAAACTCTTTTTTCAAGACAGTAAATAAGGAAAAAGGTTCTGAGCAGATTCTAATGCAGGAAGAACAAGTTCTTTATGGGGCTATCAAAAGCTTTTTTTTTTTTTTTTTTTTTTTTAAATCAGTGAATCCACTATGAAGAAGAGAGAGCATATACTACGGGTGAAAAATTCAGAAACAGTCAAACATGGGTTCTGTGTCTTTTACCCCTACTGCTCTATTGATCTATTTGCATTCTTCTCTAATCCCACCCTCACCCCCCTTTTTATTGTCAAGGTATTATAAATTAGAAAACTTACAAAAGAGAGTATGTAATCTTCCCTGAAATGGCCTGCAGATATGTCACTGTACTAAATGTGTTTCAGATTTAATGAAGCTTTAATGTCCTTTTTAATTTTGCCTGTTTCTGTATCACCAGGGGTCGAGCAAGGCAATCAGCACTCAAGAGGGTGGTTTGGTTTAAAACTAGGAAAAAACTCATTTGCTTATGAGTTGCACTGTATTTTCTTAATTAAATTTACTGAGTAAAATGGTTTAAGTTCAGCCAACCAATGACCTTTGTATGTAGATTTAGATTTATAAATAGGTTAACAAAGTAAAGAAAAAAAAAAGAATCCCAACAAAGCAAACAGATTAAGGCTATGCCAATAGAAATTTTTGCTGCCTTTATCATCTTTATGAAAGAAGCATTTAAATATAGGCAGCTTAGGTCCAATAAAAGTACACTTAAAAATACAGGAGCTCACAAGCAATAGCAATCTATCAAAAGACTCACTTCCTCTCTGTTCCCAGGAGGAGGGCAGCTAACACACAGAAGAAGCTCTGGAAAAGCTTCATTTTCCCACTTTCTCTTGGATACTATTTAGCATTTGTTTTTTGTTTGTTTTTTATTTTTAAGTGCACTTTGATTCCAAATACTTAAGACTTGCAAAAACTGCAGAACACTATGCTTATTGTGGGCAAGTTTATTATTTAAAAGGCAAAAAAACAATGCTCTAAAAACACCTACCAGTTGGGAATACATTTAAATAACACCAAGCTGCTAATATTTTATTATAAAACTAAGAATGTATTCTGAGTCTCTTCTCTTATAGAGCTCATCACACAAGGGATTCATCCCATCCCTAAGAGTATTGGTTTGAGGCATTTTAATATAGTTGAATTGAAAATCTGAAGCTCAAATATGTGTAGGATAATGATAATTGAGAGAAAAGTACAAGGCAGAAATTCTGTAAAAATGTAAGCTAAAAATTTAGAAAATAGAACTCCAATGGAAATAATTTTCCTTGCTAATAAGAATTATCTACATTGCTAAAGTACAAATGACAAAGAAAACCCACACTGTCCTTGGAAAACAAGTGAGGAAAGGAAGTTTGGGACATATATTTAGGTGATGAAGTCTCCTTAGTTTATCAACTACACTGTGCCAGTAGTTTTAAAATTTACAGTTATGTTGAAGAACGTGTGACTTTTTTTATTCTTAATTTAGATACATTCTATGTTTCTCCCCATAACTGCAAATTGAAAATAAGCACTTACCATATAGCCAGTGATCTAGCTGAGGGAGGACTTTATAGTCTGAAATGTTCTAAAAATTTGTTCTTAATTACCTCGTGCACATTTTACACAATTAAATTTCCATCTAAGGATTTTGCATTTAGATTGTGTGCTGCCGTTAAACCCTCATTTTATAGAAAAGCAGCAGCCAGTCTGAAACATTCAGACATGGGGAAACT
Organism: Myrmecobius fasciatus; assembly: GCA_023553655.1. NCBI lineage: Eukaryota > Metazoa > Chordata > Mammalia > Dasyuromorphia > Myrmecobiidae > Myrmecobius > Myrmecobius fasciatus. The sequence continues at coordinate 6,577 of JAJPUD010005757.1, forward strand.
CTCAAAAATCAGACTTAAGTACTGGATTACATAAAATTCCCTAGGTGAGATTTCATTCCAAGGCCAATTTACTCACTTCTAGATAGATCGTTTAAATCATCTGAAACTATGCTGGTGAAGGACCTTAATAAATATTAAATATCTCAAAATCTACCCTAAGATTTTACTTTCCTGCTCATATATCAATTTCACTGTCTCTTACTGCATGGTAAAAAAAAAAAAATCCAAAGGATATCACAGCAATTTACCAGTGTTAAAGTGCTTCCGTGGTTCAACTGACAACAAAGAAGAGCAGAAACACAAAGCATCTTGAAGTAGGGTTTCAATTAAATGTGGAGGATTTAGTAATGCAGGACCAAAAAAAAAAAAGAGTTACAAATTAATTTAATCTTCTGCCTATACTTTGCAGCTGCACTCCAAAGTGTCTGGGGCTTAAGAACAAAGCCTTGAATGGCCTTGGAGTGAGGAAAGCTTCAATTTTTAATGTATAACGCCATTAGCTGATAACTTGTGGAATCTGCAACCCCTGCGGAGGGGCATAAGGGCGAGTAACAGAGACTGATGAAGTGACATATTTGTTCATGTCTAGAACTATGAGGAAAAGGGTTATTACTAATACTATCAGACCCAACAGAAATATGCCCTAATAACCTTTGGGACATTCTCCATTATCAGTTTTACTCTAACAAATATATTAAATTCAAAACCTAATTCACTTTAATTAAAGACAATTAGTTTGTTTCACTATTATTTTTTAAACTTGTATGATATTAAAATACATTGCAAATTAAAAACAAAGCAATAAATATGACAACAGTGCCAGACTATGCACTCCTTTCAACCTCTGGACTTTAGAAATGAAGTTTATTGCTAGTATTTAATTAAGCAAATTTAAGGAAACTTATTAAAATGATAGGGAAACATCTTGTGTTCAGAGAAGAGCAGTGATCTTGTTAGTCTACTGTCAATGCTTGATTTTCCCATAATGCATTCTTCTAAAAGATCTCCAAAAGCTCCATTGCAAACAGAATTCCTGTCATTGTTTTCTAGACACTAAGGAGGTACCAAAATTTGCCCAACCTCACATTATGGGCTGGCAGTAGAACTTGTTAAATAATGAAGAATTCTGGGTTCCATCAATGCTTAGACAATGATTAAGTATATTTTCTACAAAAAATCTACAAAAAAATGAAAATATTATCCATTATGCCTGTAGAGAGAATGCTGTGCTCTCAGGAGGAGATTCTGCAAATAACACATTTTTCTTTGTGTGAGGGGTGAGGCTCCCCATCCTGACATTTTGGGCCCTGGCTCCATCGACATCACTTGTGCTCTTTAACATACTTCAATGCTTATAAAGAACGGCCAGCACATCTTTACTAGGCTCTTCCTATAAAGCACAATTCTAAGTGATGCCTTTTACTTGGGGGGACCCAAACACAAAGATGCCAAAATAAATAAAATAAACAACATACTTATCTTTCATTCTAAATGTTCTATGTTTTACTCAGTAAATTGCTAATAAAAATAATATAGAAAAGAAAGCATTATGAATAAATGCCTCTAATAGTGTGGGTTTTTTTTTTTAATTAGAGATGGGCTTATTATAGCGGGTGCTTATATGGGGAGAGGGCAACAGTAATTCACAAGTACAATATCCTAATGTTGTTGCTTTAATTGCTGTATTTGTTTCACTGTTAAAAATGATTGCCCACTGTAGCCGAACTGTGAATGCTGGAAAGCATGATACATGGAGGTCTCAACCTGGGCAAACTGTACCTAAACTTACACTTTATTGCAGCTTAGTTCACAATCTTCACCTAATATAAGGTTACATCCCAGTGCAGCAGGAGGATAAATCATCCTGGAATATTACTCCGGCAAAGTTTAGCTGTGACTGGAGCATATGTGCTTTCGAGCCACTGAAGCAAAGGCCCATAAAATACACTAATTACTGGAAGTTATGGTCACTGAGTGATTGATAGCTCTCTGCAAGGCAACTTCCTCATTTTCAGCTCTTCTGATGGGGCTCATCCGCCACATAGCAATTATTAATTCATGACCCACCCCTCAGGCACTAGTACCTTTACTTCTAATTCTCCCACTACCAAACTACTGCTACAGCTGGACACTGTCTTTCTTCATTGTGATGGCTGGGTAAGGATGATAAAAAGTGGACTTCATGCTGAAGGCTACTGCTTTGATTCTTTAAATCTTGGTCATGCCATATCTAACCTCAAGAACACACTGCTAGTTCGCTTTCATTAATTCCTCTCCTTTCCAAAAGGCCTAGGAACTCACCCATAGACTCAACAAAAGAAACCTGTCAAAACACTCCTTTCATAGAATATAGATGCTTAGCTTAAATACAACTTTTCAGCTAACCTAGAATAAATATGGGACAGCTAGCAGTTGTTTAAAAAAACCTCCATTTTGAGACTCCCCAAATTGTAGTTTTAAAGACATTTTAATTGTTCCATGTTGATTTCCATCAGTGGCTCTATTCAGAGCACTGGTAATTACAATATCTGAGCATATAGCTAAATCTCTCCAAGTCACTTAAAATGACTGTAAAGGTCTCTTTTTTAATCGTGTTCTGTGCACTGAGGGGGATTGCAGTGAGAGATTCTGAATTAAAGAATAATATGGTTTACTCATGATGGATGAGAGTAAACATTTTGTTTTTCCAAGTGAAAAGTGAATTTACTGCAAACATATCTGCACAGCTCAAAATGCACTACCAAGGGCATTTGTTTTTCTTGTTAGGAAGAGGAGCAACAGATGGACAGATGGAATCTCAACTTATCTGTCCTTTAATAGCCACTCAAGCTCTTCCTCCATGAAACCTCTTCAGATCCCTCTCTATTCCACAGAATTCTATTCCTCCTCTGTGCTCACACAAATCACTCTTTCTACCATTCATCTGGAAATACTTTATCTTGTCAAATCCTCTGTGTGTCTGGATTTTATCATTTTTGTTGGTTTAAAAAACCAAAATACTGGCACATGTTTTCTCTTCAGAGACTAGTGGTTCATGAGCTGTCATATATTAGGATCCAAGTTTAGATGATTATATTTGTATGGTTAGACTGGACTTTAGAAATGATCTGATCCAAACTCTTCATTTTAAAATTGAGGAAATATACATCAAAGTGACTAAGTTAGTTGCCTGAGACTGAATGAGTAAATAAGCTACAAGGTCAGGATTTGGAGTCAGGCCCTATACTGAATTTCTGCACTATTTCCATTGTTCTAAATTGAAGAGATGTACAGAAGACATGAGTTACAAAGGGAAAACAGTGCAAAGGATGTTATCAAAAAAACATGTAATTGAAAAAGATGGGCTAGTCACATGACAAGAGAGTTAACTAATAGATGGCTCATATCTTTCCTGCAGGATGGAGAGATGGCTTATTGCAACCTGCATTTTTAAAAATTTATTTATTTTTTATTTTGCTTTTTGCTGAAGCAATTGGGGTTAAGTGACTTGCCCAGGGTCACACAGCTAGGAAGTCTCTGAAAGCATATTTGAACTCAGGTCCTCCTGACTTCAAGACTGGTGCTCTAACTACTGCACCACCTAGCTGCCCCCACAACCTGCATTTTTGGAAGGAATACCCAAATGGATGAAAACATAGATATATTTGGCACATTGTTTCTCCTGTTAAAGTCTCACCCTGTTGACTCCTCCTGGTGTATAAGGAATCCTGCTTTCTCAAAGATTCTCCCACTGTAACACAAACTCTGGAAGGTCCCCTCAAGTTTGGAAGATGTCAGGTACAGGCTTGGTGATGGGCTGTGTCCACTAGTGGAAGATCATACTAGATAAGCCTGCAGAAGCTCATCAGTAGTTTTCAGTCACAACAATTTATGAAGATGTTCTGCTAAGGCATTGAAAAGTTCTGATACATAACCTAAATAACATATCCTTGAAGTACTGAATGTATTCATGGCTTGCTGGCTGTCTTTGATGGTAAGAACATTTTATATTTCTTTGTATACCTTATGATACTTGACACTAAACTTTGTACAAGGTTTGTGTTAATTAAAAATTGTTTCATTTGATGATTAAAATGACAGATCCATATTGTACTTTTTATTTACGTGATTCTTCACTCTCAGGTTGGTAGCATGGCAGAGTGGAAGAAGTACTGACTCTAGAACCAGAGGACCTGGGTCAAAATCTCAGATCTGTTCCTTTATTGTATGACCTTGGGGAAAAAGTTAGTTACCTGCCCTGGCTCTCAGTTTCCTCATTTGCAAAATAAGAGGAATGGATTAGATGGCCTCTAAGGTCCCTTACAGCTTTAATCTTATGATGATGACTTCTCACAGGTGGAGATTTAACACATCACAAACACATCCAATTTTCCTTTAACATTTTTCTAACATTCATCTCTGATGAATGTTAGAAACTCTTGATTTGAGTGATAGTGTTTGCAAGTTTCAACAGATGAGCCTTGCTTATTTGTCATTGGTATAGAAAGATGTTAACAGAGAAAATGACTATTTTTCATATTTCAGTTTCATTGTTTAAATGGGTAGTTTTTTTAAAAGTAGCAATGAATTTTCTTACTTTAAATAAGGTTAAGCTAGGACAAGAAGAAAAGGTCAAATTTATAGTACTCCCAAAACATTCAAATCTGTGTTTAATTTAAAAAATACATTAAGTCTCCAAGAGTAAAAGAATGATACTTTTAGTATATTTACTTAATGTTCACCTTTGTCTTCCAGAAGTTCACAGTTACTATCACAACAGGAACCTCTGGATGCATATGCATGGGATAGGCATTCAATGCTCTTCTTTTCTAAACTCTTCTATTTAATGAGTCTTGTAACAAAGAGCCTTCAAAATGTACCCTAGTCTACATAGTTCTGATGATCTGTAGATATTTCAAAGTCAATGAAGTTAGAATCAAGTAAGGTCAATGCCTTGTACTGCTTAGTGCTAGGAACACAATGCATTGTCTGCTGTTTTCCAGCATTCGTGCAATTCATCTTTACCCTTTGGTAAGTTGGAACATGACACTGTTGTTCAGCTATATATATATATATAGCTCTTGATAAATTGCTACAAATGGCAGAAATTGTGAAATCTCTTGCTGGTGTGTACTTATCTACTAAAAACATTGCTTTTATTTGTAAATTAGTTAGAAAACAAAGCTACCTTCTACAATCTCTTTAAACAGATAACATACAGATTTCACAAAGAATGCTAGCTATTTTTATTTGTCTGTTTTCAATTAAACTTATACAAAAAGCTTTAAGATCTGTAAAGTGAGGGCCTTATGAATACCATTTCATTTGAGATAGTACTAACATCTTCCCCTCTCTTCCTATTTCTTTGCTTCACTGTATTATACAGTGAAAAAAAGCACTGGAGTAGAAGTCAAGAGAGTGGCTAGTCAAGAGAAATCTAACTGTTCACTTTTCTGGTGACCCTGGACAAGAGTGTGCTTTTCAATAAGTTTTATTGATGGGCAAGTTATAATATAATCTGCCCTAATTACTTCTTATGTCAGATGGGGATAATAATATCCCTATCCCACTTTTTGTTGTTCATCTGTTTTAGTCATGTCCAGCTCTTTGTAACCCCATTTGGAGTTTTCTTGGCAAAGATACCAAAGTGGTTTGCCATTTCCTTCTCCAGCTCATTTTACAGATGAGAAAACTGAGGCAAATAGGGTAAAATGACTTGACTAGGGTCACATAGCTAGTCAGTGTCAGAAGCCACATTTGAACTCAGGAGGAGAAATAGTCTTCCTGACTCCAGGCCCAGTGCCCTGTGCACTATGGCACCAGCTAGTTGCTCTCCATCATAAGTATCAAAGCTGAGATTAGTGCCCATCTGTCAGGAATGCTGTGGGAAAATTCACAGAGTTATCATAAAGATTAAAAGAGTTTGTGGATATATAAATGCTTTAGTACTTATAAAGTACCATGTTGCATACTGTAATACCATTTGTTAAAATGATTTTGTGCCAGCAAATGACATACAGAATCTGTGCACAAATAGGATTTTTGTTCATAGTCTTTGAAAGGTCAACTAATTTAATTATCGGTATTGTTCATGGAATCCTAGCCAAAAGTAAATGAAGTTCCTAGAGATGTCACGATATTAGATGGAGGAATATCACAGAATTGTGGAATTCTAGATTTGGAAGATATATTAGAAGTCACTAGAGGTTGGGAAAAAAAATCTTTCTACAGCATTCCTGATAGATGGGCATTAATCTCTACTTTGACACTTTTCTTGACTCATCTTCCTGAATTCATATCTGATCCCAGAAACTTGCTAGCTGTGTGACTCTGGGTAAATCACTTATCTCTATTTGCCCCAATTTCTTCATCTATAAAAAGAGCTGGAGAAGGAAATGGCTCCATTATATTTGTCAAGAAAACCATATATGGGGTCCCAAAGAGTCCTAGAATGTTTATCACTAGTAAATGTTAACCTCATTATGTAAGAAGTTATAACAGTTTTGGAGAATCAAACTCCCCAAACAGCCATTGAAGAAAACTTGTCTAAAACATAGCTGGAAACCCATTATGGAATTAGGGATTAGAGAGGATGGGCTTTTTTGTACAGAAATATTTTAGCCAAGGGTCAGAGAACCACATAGTTCCAAATCTACACGAAGCTTGTTTTGACATTTCTCATGCTTTTAGATGCATCTCCTCTTTGTCTATCACTGGTTTCCTTCAGACGAATATGATCAGCAAGTCAGTTTCTTCACTGGCTGCACCAGCATATAAGACACATACAGGAATCAGATCCAATTTCCATATTTAATCCTTAATAGTGTTCACCCAGGGGAGAATAGGAAGTCTCTTCAATACCAATTTAAATGTTTAGTACCTGCACTGGCAGTGTGGTCAACCAGTACCAATTTTGGGAATAGCTTTTATGATACAGAAAAATTGATTGCAAAGGACTAAAGATTATCTATTTTTACGATCACAAGGCACCCAAAAATAATTTGTTATCAACTACTTTTATTAGACTTAAAATCTGTCCCCTTTTTTGTACAATGGGCCAAAAAAATGCATATCTCATAATCAAAGCTGAATGTTCTAATTTACGAGGTATTAACAGAGATGCTATGCCACTTGATATTTGTGATTTCTACTGTATATGCTGATTAAATGTTTAGGGTATACAGAGTATGATTACATACTTTATTAGATATAAAGTATTCAGAATTGGTGGCCATATTTAAATATTGCTAAATTTCCAAGTATTTAGTTTAGGGCTGGGTACTCAATAAATTAAGTTCAACAAATACTTTATGATAATATTTCAGAGATATTCCTACTCTAAAACCTCATCAGAGACTCAGAATGGGCCCTAGATTCTTGAAGGCTATGCTAGCAGGGTACAAGCTCTGGCCAGTTCTGACTACACTGGCAAACCTTCAAAAACAGACTTAGGAACAGACTACAAAGGATGTCCCAAAAGCCTTGGTGTAATTTAAAACTTTAATAGTTTAAATAGCTTTAAACTGTACCAAAACTTTTTGAGACACTTTATATGTTATTGTGCAAGGACCAGCTGAACTAGTATAGAGACAAATTATCAAAAGAGACATGGGAAGCTAAATTTTTCTCCTCATAGCAACTCATAAAAACATTTTATTTATTTATTTATTTATTTATTTATTTATTTATTTATTTATTTATTTATTTATTTATTTATTTATTTAT
>JAJPUD010005757.1:14290-50332 GCA_023553655.1 Myrmecobius fasciatus
TATTTATTTATTTATTTATTTATTTATTTATTTATTTATTTATTTATATTTGCAAAACATATGTATGGGTAATTCTTCAACATTAACGCTTACAAAGCTTTCTGTTACAAATTTTTACCCCAACTCCCCACCCCTCCCCTAGATGGCAGAATATCCACTATGTGTTAATTATGTTAAAATATTTGGCAAATCGAATATATATATATACATATTTCCAAACTTATCACTGTTGTGCAAGAAAAATCGTATCTACACAAAAGACACATCACATAAAGGAAACACAATGTAAGCAAATATCAATCGAGAGCATGAGAATGTTATGTTGTGGTCCACATTTCACATCCCTCTCTCTGGGTGTATATGGCTTTCTTGAGTGAACAATTGGAACTGGTTTGAAACATTTTGTTGTTGAAGAGAGCCATGTCCATCAGAATTAATCATCATATAGTCTTGTTGTTGCCGTGTATAATGATCTCCTGGTTCTGCTCACTTCACTGAGCATCAGTTCATGCAAGTCTCTCCAGGCCTCTCTGAAATTGTCCTGCTGGTCATTTCTTACAGAGAAATAATATTCCATAATATTCATATACCATAATTTATTCAGCCATTCTCCAATTGAAGGGCATCTATTCAGTTTCCAGTTTCATAAAAAAATTTATTAAAAGTGAACAGTGTGCTCATCTACATAGGCAGAGACATTATCTACACTGATGAAATCACAAATCCTTGATACATTTCAAGATAGGCGAAGTAACAAGTACCTGTTAGCTACTTACACTCCATCATTAATGTTTATTTTATCTAGCTATATCAGAAAGTAGTTATGTCTAGATAAATTAATGGATAACAGAGTTAACACTATCAAGGCAGAGCTTAGTGATATTGGGATTATATGCCTAAATTCTGAGAAAAATATGGAAGAGAACTGGACAGAAAACTGGGCTGAAGGGTCTAAACTATATAGTATTTCTTAAATACTTCCATTTTTATTTCATCTAATTCACTGTGTCCTATGCATCTACTATTAGTGAGAAGCATCTAGTCACTTTTTAAATGAGTCTCCTTTGACATTAATTTATTTGTTTTAGCATGGTTGCAAACAGATCAACAGATTGGTTCTTAAAATTTCCCAAGAATGTGGTTATTACTTCAGACTGCTCTCATTTCTCATGCTAAAATCTACTTGGAAAAAATACTGATATCTATGTATAAATGTTGTTTTCCTTTTCCCAATAAAAGCTCACATTCTGGTTGAAAGCCGTCCAAATGTTACTTAGAAAAATGAAATAGTTCCATGATATGGAAATGCTAAGGAGGAGAGGGGAAAAAGGAAGAAAAATCTCCAGAGATAAGTAATATATAGGTATATTTTTCCTACTCTTACAACGTAAAGATGGAAACACAGAATGACTATCATTCTGTAAATCAGGGTTTGGCATCAAATAAATATTATGGCAAAGAGATAAGGTTCTGAAAATCTGAGCTTCAGAATGAAGACTGGCATATAACTCAGTATCAACAATGGAAACATGTAAAACTAATTTTATTCTTAAACTCAAAAATACATTTAAATAAAAATAGAAATGTCTTATGAAGAAGTCAAAATAGACTTTGAATTAATTAGTTTAAGAACTAAAAATTTCCAAATTTATCAAAATTCTGTAGATATTGTGAAGTTGGATGAAATACTTGGCATTAAAATATACAAGGCCTATGTTTCTTATAACTCAGAAACATTTTCTTCATCTATTAATGATCAGTTTCTTGAGGGTCTGGCCAAAGTGAGTTAAAAAAAGTTAAACCATACTAAAACATTTGAAAATGCCATTCTTTAATTTTCTAATCATGAATTATCCCTACTAAGCTTTGAGGTCAAGAAATTTGCTGCATTTCTATAGAGAAAATTGTAAGTCTAGAAAATACATGATCATCAATGTGATGTTTCAAACCAGTTCCAATTGTTCAGTGAACATTTGGAACTGAATGGGTGTAGCCATCTACCCCCAGAGAGAGACCTGTAGGATCTGAGTGTGGACCACAACATAACATTTTCACGCTTTCTGTTGATGTTTGCTTGCATTTTGTTTTCCTTCTCAGGTTTTTTTTTCTCTTGCAGATCCAATTTTTCTTGTATAGCAAGAAAACTTTATAAATATGTTTACACATATTGGATTTATCATATATTTTAACATAGTTAACATGTATTGGACTACCTGCCATCTAGGGGAGGAGGTGAGGGGAAGGAGAGAAAAACTTGGAATAGAAGTCTTTGCAAGGGTCAATATTGAAAAATTACCCATGCATATGTTTTGCAAATAAAAAGCTTTAATAAAAAAAGAAAATTAAAAAAAGAAAATATATGATCATACTCAAAACATACGTTTGACAGTTACAACATATCTAAAAGACATGCATTGCTTAGGTAATAAAGAGGTACTTTGAAAGGAATTAAGAGTAAATGGCTAAATATAGAGATATAGGAATATAAAGGCTTAGATTTTTTTTTTTAAACCCAGCAAGGAGAAGTATAAAACTCTGGAATAAACTCTAGCTCTACTCTCTGCCAGAAGAATATAACCTAGAAATACCACCTATCCCTTCATCAATTGATGGTGTTACTTTAATGACCATGACCTTGTATGGCACCCTGAATATCTTCTTCACCTATCTTGAGACATTTTTCTAAACCGCTGTCCTTGCTTTCATCATTTAACACATCACTCAAGCCACTTCAATAAAACAGTGATCACGTTGAAGAAAGGTCTCAAAGGATCAGATGACATACCAATTAACAAAGCACATGGAGCCAAATTGTTCTGTGAGCCTGGCTCAGGAGACAGCATAAAGTAGAAGAAAAACAAAGGGAGAGAGCAAGTGAAAAATGAAAAGAGCAAAATACATTCACTAAAAATGTTTGCCTGATATCAGCTACAGTGTAAATGCCTGCCAGGACTATCTACAATCAACTGAACAATCAACAAAACCTTTTATATAGAATTATAAACAAAAATAAGTAAATAAAATAAACTAAGGGCATGTTCAGTAAGAATAAGAATATACTAAGGAGTGAAATACTTTTTTAAAGGATAAATATGTAGTTGGTTTGGAGCATGGTAAATGTAAGACAAGCTAGCTAAATGTTCATAATGTAGACTGTTTTTGTAATTTTAAATACAAGTAGAGCTCATATTGGTTGCTATTAAAAAGGAAATATATTTCAGTTGTAAGAAAAACTGTTAAGATCCCTTTCTTCATCTAATACTCCTAGGTTTGGCCAAAACCAACAGATTAAAAAAAACAAATTAAAATATCCTAAAAAATCATTATGTATTTTTCTAATTTCAACTTTTCAGGTAGTACCATATGTGCACTTGATTTTTTACTCATCTACTCCCACTATCAGCAATAATAAGCAGTGACTGATGAGTGATAACCAAGAGCGACCCACTTTCTCTAGAGATTTAAAGGTGACATGTAAGTGCTGAACTGCCACTGCCTATGAATTGGAGTAATTGTGAACCAAAGTCTTTTAGGTGCCAAAAATAGGTTCAATAAACATATCAAATACAAAATAGGCAAGTATAAAACACAAACTAAACCAAATAAAAATAATCTTTCATTTGACTAAAACCAGTCCCCAGTTATGTATTAAACATATTTATATTTTAAAGTTCAATCTTGAAATCAAGTATATGAACCACAAAACTGTATATCCTATGAAATCCTCAACTGAACTGATTCACATATGCATTTATTTTCCAAGAGATGCACATGAATATCCTGGGGCAGGATTAATTCTTCCAGTTTGTCCTAGTTCATGAGTTTTGCATTATAATTCCACTTAAACCTCTTGTTAAACTCTAGTACTGAGATTTTGTGAGTCTGTACCACATAAGACAACTTGTTTTTGTTCAAGGAGTTAAGAGATCATAATATTACATGCCATAATTAAAAGGGGTCTTCTCACTACTAAAAGAGGAATTCAAGATTGCATCAGTCTTATATGCAAAGAGTATACAGGGGAATACAGGGGAAATCAAGTAACCTAAAATAAGCAATATGGCATTCTATTTTTTAAACCTTAACAATTGCTGTGAGGATCTCATTTTCTCCTTATGAAATAAAGCTACTATCTTAATGCTATTATCTTTGTCAGATGGAAAAAAAAGAGAAATTTTTTTGTTGTGGTATAATACAGTATAATATTAGGGTTGTATAAACTTAAGATCTGTATGTACCTGCCTCTTTTGCTGATTTTTAAAGGCCACATCTTAAGAAAGCATAATATTATCCTCTTATCCCATCTACCAATGGGAAAGATGGCTCAAGGAAGAGCCTCAGGAAGGAAGGCTGTCTTTTGGTTCTTATACCAAAGAGTGTCATGGAGGAGGTAGAGAGTCTGTGCAGAGAGCACTCTACTGGATGTTGCCCTCCACAAGCGGCCTTGATTATTATATTGTTGCTCTGCCTTAGTTGCCCAATTTCTAAAATGAGATTATTTCCTTTTTTAAATCACAGTTATCTTGGGAGAACAAATAAGGCTGTTTATCTAGAAATACTTTGAGAGGAGTGGCTACACAAGGAGAAAGTAGAATTTATTTTTGATTGATACACTTAAGGTGTTTTTGCAGAGTCTGGTGTTTCATGTCCCCCTGGACTTCTGATGGGGACCAACCAAGATCATATAGAGATGATCATCTGCTTGGCTTTCTGTTTCCACTATAAATATGAGGCCACAGATCAACAAGAACAAAATATGTAAGATTGTTACCTCTTCCTTCAAGCACATGATGTTTCAAGAAGTAATTTGAACAATGTACTTTAGAATGCTAACCACACATACATATAAATCTCACTTTATTTTCTGGTAATCTTAATCTAGATCAGATAGAAATGAAGAGATTTAACTCCTTTTCTTAAATACAAAAATTTCTCATTATTTTAAATCAGGAGTCCTTAAGTAAGCATTTTTGTGTCATGGGCTCTGGGGTAAATGGTAAATGTTTAATAACTGGCTCTCAAAACATCTCACACTTTAAAGTTTAATCTACATTATTAACATTTTATTTATCACTTTCTTAAGCTAAAACAAAACAAATCATGATTTGTAGCATTTGCCAATTTCCAACATCTAAATGCTCACATTGAAAAATTAACAATTGGCTCTTGCAAGCTAGTATGAATTGGTTCTAGCATACCCTTGCATGAATTCCTCTGGAAGACTGGTGAAACCTATAGCCCTCTCTCTCCAATAATACTTTTAAATGCATAAAATAAAATATTTAGAATTATGAAGGAAACTATATTAAAATACAGTTATCAAAATATTAAAAAATCTAAAAAACCCCAGGTTAAGAACTCTTACTTTAAATGATCCTCTCAAATATCTTGTTCCTTCAGAATCATACTGTATCTCTGAATTCTTTAAGAATACCCTCTTTAAGAAAACTCAAGTTTTCTCACTTGAGGATTCAATGACATTATCTACTCTCCACCTCTCAAACTAGACACTTGTTATTCTATACCCTAAATGCTATTTATTGTTTAAATGCATATTTGGGTTTTGCTGATGTATTTGTCCTTTCTTCCTTTACTTATCTTTCTGTAGCAACATATATATCCTTAATGACAAGCTAGAGAGAAGGAATTATATGACTGCATTTATGCAGACTGTAGGACAATATCAGGAAGATATATACTTGTTTAATAAACATTTTAAAATGATAACAATAAACTAAAAGGTAGCATCCTACAGTTTGGCAACTGGGTAGTTGGGAGAATCATTTACTCTTTAGGCCTTAGTTTTCATATTTGTAAAATTAGGAGAGATAGACTAGATTATTTGATCTCTAAGGCCTCTTTCAATCTTAAATAATATATTCTATATGATTTTTTTAATCTTTCCATGTCATACTTTTTCCCCTCTGCATTGAGGCTAAGTTTCTCACACTTAGATGTTCTCTCTTCCCCCACCATTTTATTCTTTTACTGTTTGCTTTTCTTGAACATAATGTGGCTTTTCCCATTTCTTCTATATTCAAACTTGCATTTTCTTTCATGTCATTCTCTATGCTTTGAATCTCACCTACTCTCAAAAATTACTATTTTTCCTCTAAAAGGTCATACAATATGCTGCCTTCACTTCCTCTATGAAAAATTTCCTGAACAAGCAGAGATGAGCTTTTATTTGTTCTTCAATATTTTCTTGGATTATTGATCTCTTTGAGACTTGGGGTCGGGAGAGGCAAGGGTCTTTCTAATGGTGTAGATCACCTCTCTATCACATCTCATCCTAAATAATCTCCTATGTGATTCTTACTCCTGCTTTTCCTAAATCCTCTGTGCAGAAATTACTTAATAAGCTAAGGGCCATTCTTATATGTCTACTAATATTTTAGGCACTCCAATGCTGCACTAGGGTTATCTGTTATCCCTTGATTTTCCTACATCAGTCAACAAACATCTATTAAGATTTGTCATGTATCTGGTATTATACTAAATGTTGGACAGAAAGGCAAAACAACATAACAATATGTTTTTAAAACTCCGCATATATTTAACTTACATCAAATTGCTTGCTCTCTTAGAGAGTGGGGAGGCAAAGGAGAGAGGGAGAAAAACTGAACACAAAGTTTTACAAAAAATGAATGTTTAAAACTATTTTTATATGTATTAAGAAAAATAAAATATTATTGAGAAAAAAGTAAGTCATATGAAAGTGGTTTTGTTTTTAATAATAAATAAATGCCATTTATATAGCACCTACTATTTTTAAAAAAAGGCAAAAACAGTTTCTGATCTCAAGAAGCTTACATTCTAATGAGGAAGTAACATGTATATAAATAGGCATATACATATATTTATATATATATATGAAACATATAGAATAGATAGAATATAATCCTGAGATGGTTAGGCATTAGGCTTTATCTCCAATTGAGAACCATTTTCAGTAACTATGGAGAGACTCATCACCAATAAGTTGGCTGCTATGACATGAACTATGAAGCCATGAAATGCAGGAAGTAACTCTATTCCCCCCCCCAAAAAAAAACAACAACAAACAAACCCAAAAAACAACAACAACAACAAAAAAAAAAACAAACAAAGCTCTACCACAGAATGACCTTTAGTTTTGTGCTACATTTTTCTGCTACTGCAGTGATAACTAAATTTCAGAAGAATGAAGAAAATTCTTAAGAATTCATCAATTTTGTTTCAAACCACCTCCAATTGTTCACTGAAGAAAGCCATATACACCCAGAGAGAGGGATGCGAAATGTGGACCACAACATAACATTCTCATACTCCTTGATTGATGTTTGCTTATGTTGTGTTTCCTTTATCTGATATATCGTTTGTGTAGATAAGATTTTTCTTGCACACCAATGATAAGTTTGGAAATATGTATACATATGTTCGATTTGCCAATATTTTAACATAATTAACATGTAGTGGATATCCTGCCATCTTGGGGAGGGGTGGGGAGTTGGGGGGAAAAATTTGTAACGGAAAGCTATGTAAGGGTTATTGTTGAAGAATTACCCACACATATGTTATGCAAATAAAATAAAAAATTAAAAAAAAAGAATTCATCAATTTTAAGATAGCATATAAATGTTAATTTTGTTTTTAGTATTTTAAATGTGAGATCTTTTCCAATATCAATGAACTGCCCTTCTGCTGAAGGAACTATTTGTATCAATATTGATATTCTCACTATGACTGACACTAGAAGACATAAGGTAGTTAGAGTAAGTGAAAGGATGGCTCTTGGGTTCTGCTTGGAGAAGCAAATAAAATGATTGGTGAAATTTGTTCCATCATGTACCTGAAAGCATACAAAAACATGGTCTGCTTCTTAATCACTTTGTCTTGCAATGACCATGATGAGCATAAACAAACAGATAATCATGAAAATATCTGCAGCTTGCATTGCAGAGACTAAAAAGATGGAGAAATTCTACAAAAAACTTGGCAAGATCCTTCAAACCAAATTAACATATAGATGAATACTTAGTGACTTTAAAACAAAGATGGTAGAGTAGGAATGAAAAATCTGTTGGAAAATATAGGTTTAGGATTACAAAGAGCCATGAAGATTTTCTTCAAGAAGAAATTTGAAAAACACTGGACAAAGAAAATACCAAAAAATTAAATTGATTTTATCTTAATGTATAAGAAAGGGTAAATTACTGAAGTAGACATTTAAAAAAATCAGTAGCAAGTAATAAGAAAGGATAAATATAAGAAGAAAATACTACATCCAATTACAGCAGCTCAATGGTTACTGGACAAGGATTTCACATTTTGAATATCACTGGATAGTCTATTCAAACAAGCTTTCTCTCCCCTTCTTCCCTTCCGCATACACACACATAGACACAAGTGGGAAATAGATAATGAGATGGTTAGGCATACACACACACACACAAGCTTATTTGCAAAGTGTTACAAAAGAGAACAACAGAAGATTATAAATAATATCACCTGAAACAATAGAATAGAATGGTGTAGGGGAAAATGATTATGCAGAAAGTCTGGCTTAAAATCCAGCTAAGACATATCTTCCCAAAACCATTTACAGATAAAAATGGATACATATAACAGAGAATAAATGGAGCAAATCTTTATCAGCTTTAGATTTATAAACAAAATCTAAAATATGACCACAGCAAAACTTCATATTCATTGTAAATAATGAATTTATTCATTATAAACTCTTAAAATACCATAATAATTCCTCTGAATTTTTTTTTACTTGTACTTAAGCAGCTAATTACAACATACTATATGTTCTTGCCAATACTGGAGAATTCAGTAATTGTACCATGTAAGGGAGGTCAAAAAAAGGATTATTTCATTATTATATATAACAAATAGGAATTTAATAATATACTTGATGATAAATATGGAAAAGATGAAAAGGATAATTATTTTAAAAAGTAGAAAGGTAAGATATGGTTCCTACAAATACAAAATGTCAGTGACTCTTCACTTACTGAAACAAGATCATTTACCAATAACCTTTAAACAATTGCTGGAATGAAAAACTCAACTTTAGATGTTTGTCCATTGTTATGATGTATACCTAGTCCATATTTACCCCCACTATCCTTGTGTGAAATGGCATATGAGAAAATAGTTTAATAAAAATATTATACTTTATACTTTCTTTAGCAAAGAAAAATTGTTTCTTATGAATATAACTTCACTCATGCATTACAAACAATGCATTTGATCAAAAGAAATTGATGAAATAGTCACTGACATCTTAGTTGCATAAATTCTGTTAAGAAAGATCTGTTTATTTCTGTCTTTTAAGAAATCCTTTTGTTTTTTGAATCAATGTGAATTTTAAAACTTATTTTTGAAACAGTTGTGAGTGCTCAGGTTGAAATGCTCTATTTATAGTTAACCAGACTGGATCAGATGTATTTTCAACAAAAATCTGAAGGAATATCCCTTTAGATCAAAGGTCACTCTACAGGAAGCTGAATGTAAAGTTCCAGTAGGATTATAATTGACCTACTATGATTAAGTCCATTCTAGATACAGCTGAAAAGTTTAAAGATTCTGAAAAACTTAGGTAAAATCAACTAAGACCTTATTACATTATTAGCACATAACACACATACACAAGTATGTAATTTTATTTCAGTAAATATACCAAAACTCATAAAGAAGGAGTATAATCCTTTAAAGTAACCATGTTGGGAAATAAAAATTTGTTCCACCCTTGTGGCTACTGACAAAATATTTTTCAGAACTTCCCTTTTGTAACTGCCTTCAGAGTGAATTATAAATCATAAATCATATAAATCTTAGAAGTATACACAAAAGCAGTTCCAATATTTTATAATCACACCTTATGTATGCATACACACAAATATACATAGATAAAATATATGTACACATAAACATATACATTTGGCATAACAAAATCTCTTAGTTTTAATTTTTTTCCCCCTGAGGAAATTAGGGTTAAGTGACTTGCCCAGGGTCACACAGCTAGGGAATGTTAAGTGTATGAGACCACATTTGAACTCAGGTCCTCCTGACTTCAGGGCTGGTGCTCTATCTACTGCGCCACCTAGCTGCCCCAGTTTTAATTTTTTAAAATCTCTATTCTTCCTACTGGCATAACAGCTAAGTACAGATATGCACAGACATATTCACTTTTTCAGCTTACCTCCATGAAAGAGATTCCTAAGCTCCAAACATCTGAATGGATTCCATATTGCTCCCCTGAAATTCTTTCAGGCTACAAGGAAACAAAAAGAAAGTCCAAAGCCCAGCCAAGCTATTTAAAGAAAAAACAAAATAAAACAAAAACCAACAAACTTAAAACAGATAAACAAGGAACTAAGGTAATTAATTAGGTACTGAGGCAGGATTATAACATGAAAGAATATGGAGGAATGTGTAGGAATTGGAAATTCAATTCACTCAACACTGCATTCTTTATTGTACTAGAAGGGCTAAGAGCCTGAAAAGTTTCTTAGATTTTCATGGCTGTGGTGCTTACACACTGCATTTGGGGCTGTTACTCCTTAATTCAAGATGAGTAATAAAATGTGCCTAGACAGCTAGGAACAAAGTCAAGCCTTTGAATCTACAATATCCTTCAGTCCTCTTAATATGAACAGTTTATGGAAGAAGTTCTGTGGGATGGGATATGCAAAGAAGAGATAAAACAAGGCAGGCTAATGTTCTGGAAAAAAAAAAAAACCACAAAAGTCCCCCACTCCCTATTATTCACATAATATTCTGAAGGCACTTCATGACGAATGTTTAGAATCTATTTACTGTCAATAACAAGGCCTAAATTAATAAAGATTTAAATTTGAGAAAAAAAAATTAGGTCATTTAACTCTTTATACTGCTGCACAATCCCTTGAGGAAAAAGACACAGATCAAAGTACTTCTCACCTTTCTCACATATATCTGTTTCTATGTTTCCAGTGCTTCTACCCACTCCATTCTCTGGATCCTATTTCCTGTGAAATCAGCAAAGTCCTCTAGCCAGGCTAGTGACTAGATAAGCTTTTAAAAAAAATTTATAAAACTAATCTACTATCAATCAAGATAGAATCACTCATTAGAGCAAAAACAGAATAAGAGGTATTATGTGACAATTTCTGGGGTACAAGTGAATATAATTATCTGAACATTTACAACTCAGCATTTTAATTCCTCGTTTTTATAACTGTAAACTTTCAAATTCTGTGCTCATACCAAAGCACATTCTCTATTCAGACTCATTCAATGTGTGTCAGTATTTGTTGATTATAAAATTGCTCATTACAAACCCAGGTTTGAATTGACTAGAGGTGGGGTACTAGGGTCTAATTACATTATAGAAAGACTAAACTGAAGCTGTGGAACAAAAAAAGACACAATTGCTTATTTATAAATTCAACAAATATTTATCACCAAATGATCAAGCCTAATCAGGCCTTTAGATTGCTCAATGTCTATTAAATTATATATTTTCATCAGAGTAAAGACTCTTTTAGTGTCTACCACAATAGATGATCCTGGAGAACTTATTTGGAAACACACCTTCCTGCTTTTAGCAAAGAAGAAGCGCCTACAGATGTAGAATGCAATATATGCTGTCAGATGAAGTTGCTATAACTCTTAGCTTTGTTACAAGGAAAAATACAATGAGGGAAAAATATGGTTTAGGAGAAATGAGACAAGAAGGTTTAAAATCAGTAAGTCAGTAAAATTATCAAACAATAAGATAAACAGTCTGTAAGTATGAATTTCACATAAAATTACTAAGAAATTGCTAAAGCACAGAAGGGCACTAATGGAACAAATCCCTCTCTCTCTTTTTCTTTTTCCATTTTCTTTCTTTTTAAAACCAAGATTATGGTCAAGAAAGATATGGCCACATTATGCAGAAGGTGGCAAAATGCATTCTGCAACCCATGTCCATAAGACTTTGTTAGGCATGACAATGAGATTGAGTACATTCATTAAATTTTCTCATTAGACAACAAGACAAAGAGAAAAGTGAATTCCACACCGAAAATTAAGCACAGAAAACTAAATTTAAAAAGGTAAAGCAGGAGGATAAGCTAATAATTCAACCACAGATATCAGGTGGTAGATAGAGAGAACTCCTTGTGGAGAGGATTCTGACAACCTCACATTATAGAAATTATCCTTTCAATAAGCAGATGAAACAAGATTACTATTGTGATGCAGAACTTGGGCAGTAATGCATGGCAAGTTCAGGTAGCAAGCTCTGTGTGGCTACCCTGAAGAATTCATATGGTAGAAAGAACTTGGCAAATGCTCCCAAAGCCATTGAAACGGATTCAAAGCATGAGATTCTAAAATCATTCTGGATTTATAATGCCAGGCCTGTATGGCCTTGAGCAGCAGTTTTGAGCTGATGTCATACTTGAAACTAAAATGGTCTGCCAAAAACCCTACCAGACTCTGCATTACTCATGATGAGATATGATAAACATTTTGCAGTTAAAATGCTGAAGCTGGTATGTGGCTCCTCTGATATGACAGCTGTCACCAATGCAGAAAGCAAGTTAACAGGGGGAAAATTTTTCTCAAAATAAGTTAAAACAAAAAATTGAGTTTTAAGTACACTTAAAAAAAAAAAAGCATTTTTGCTGCACTAGAAACCCTAGTACATTCTTAACAAGAACAATAAGCCATGATTTAAAACAAACAAACAAACAAAAGTGTAGGGCAGGGACCAGGTGGCCATGAAGAACTGAATGGTTTAGAACTCAATATTTCAGTAAATAAAGAAAGCATCTCTTTTCTAACTATTAGCAAACAGAACCCAAGAATTGAGCCCTGTGGCTCAGCACATCTATACTCAGTCCAAGAAGCTCATTTAGTGAAATCATTCCAGAACTAAGACTTATGAGAGGAAATCCCAGTATCTACATGGCAAAAGCACAGGTTACCAAAGTGAATTAGTTGATTTCTACAACAAAGAGAAAAAAGCAAATAAGAGGGACTAGGCTCAGGGGTCAAACAACTTATCTTTTAAAATACGTAATGTACTTGCAAGTATTTTAAATTGGCATTTTTCTAAAACATATCATTTTTGAGTTTTATTTTCAAGTTCTCGTAATCTCTGAATAGACACAACCAATTTGGAGCATGTAATATTATTGGTCCTCATTGAATAGACTGAAAAATCTTTTTTTTTCCTCAATAGTATTTCATTTTTCCAATTTCAAAATTTACTTTTGTAAGATTTTGAATTCCAATTTTTTTTCCTCCTTTACTTCCTTCTTTCGCCCAGACAGCAACCAATCTGATATAGGTAATACGTGAACAATCTTTTTAAACATATTTCCTTATTAGTCATGTTGTGAAAGAAAAATCAGAACAAAAGGGAAGAAAAAACTATGAGAAAGAAAAAGCAAAGCAACAAACAAAAATGGTGAAACTATTATGCTTCAATTCACATTCAGTCTCCATAGTTCTCTCTCTGAAAGCATATGGTATTCCCATCCCAAATTAATTAAAATTATCTTGGATCACTATATTGCTGAGAAGAGCTAAGTCTATCATAGTTAATCATCATATGTAGGTTGAAAATTCTCAAAGAGAAATCACATTAAATGGTGAAGGAAGTGAAAAATAATAATTCATGTTGACTTTCTGAATACTAAGGTCCAAGTAACTATATTTTTTTTACAGAATTTACTTATTCCTAAGCCTGTAGATTTTTTAAAAAATATATTGAAAAGCTGAAATTATAATTTTACATTTTCATATATGATTTTTAAAACCTGACATCTATTCAATAATTCATTTTTCAAAAAAGAAAGAAAAGAAAACTCAATAAACTAGAATCCCTCAACAAACTAGAACAGATAATGAGGCTGTTCAGGAGGCAGTGTGGTATGATGGAAAAAACACTGGTTTTGAGGAGCTTACATTTATTTTCTAATACTTAAAATAAAGTATATCACTTGAAAAGCAGTAGGGGTAAGGCTATCAGGAGCTTTAAAAGTCAAATAAGGATTTTATATTTGATCTTAAAGGTAATAGGAAGCCAGTGAAGTTTACTTAGTAGGGAAGTGACATGGAAGACCACTTTATCAACTGAAAGGCAGACATGGAGTGAAGAGACGCTTAAGGCAGGGAGAATAACCAGTAGCCTCTTCTAGTAGCCTGCTGTGTCACTTTACTGGATATGAAGTGATAAAGGCCTACACACAAATGGCGACTGCCTCTGAAGAAAGAAGGGGACATAGATGAAAAAGTTTTATAAAAGTAGAAACAACTATGCTTGGTAACAGGGCGACAATTAATTTGCAGGCCTGGATGCCTGAAAAGACTGGAATCCTCAATGCTGAGTGAGAAATTCAGGAGAAAAGATAATGACTTCTGTTTTGGATTCGCTGAGTTTTGAGCAGCCTACAGTTTGAGATGTTCAATAGAATATATGGTGATGTGAGATTGAAAGTTAAGAGAGGGATTGGGACTATATAAATAGATTTGAGAATTATTTGTGTAGAGAAGTTGAAGAGATCATCTAAGGGAAGAAGAGAGCCAAGGATGGAACCTTGGAGACTACTTATGGTTAGTGGATGTGACTTGGAGGAAGATTCAGTAAAGAAGACTGAGAAGGAATAAATAGTAAGTCAGGGAAGAGGAGAAGCAAAAAATTTGTCACAAAATATTAGAAAGATGAGAGAAGGGAAAGATTAAAAATGAGTGAAAGTAGGGATAATAGAGAAGATAATCAGGAAAAAATGGAATGGGATCAAAGGTGAAGGTAGAGGAGCTTGCTCTGACAAGGGGAAGGGTCACTTTTTTATACAAGATAGGAGTAAAGAAGGAGATAGTGGGGGAAACATGAGTGACATGAGATAGAGATGATTAAGAGTGGGATCTTGGCAAATGGGTTCATTTTTTCAGTTGAAAAAAGGCAGCAGGGATAGGGGATACAATGGAAAGCTTAAGGAGAAATGAAAAAGTTTTTGGGGAAAAGCTGCTGTGTTAAGTGGGATAATGAGCAGATTAAGGAGCCATAAAAGGAATGTCTTGATGCTATAATGGTCTGGTTCAGATTATATTGTATAAATTTGTAGTGGATCTAGTTAGCATTATTTTAGGATTTTCTCTAGCTCCTTTCTATAGTAGGAGAATAGGAATAAAGTTTGTGGATGGAAGAAGTAGCCTACCATTGTATTTCTCATATTCATCACTCCTTCACTCATGATTATATTCCATTACATGTAAATACCACAACTTGTTCAGCCATTCACCAATCAATGGGCACCCACTTTGCTTCCAGTTCTTTGCTACCTCAGAAAGTGCAGCTATAATGTTTTGTTACAGACCATGATTATCATTTTACAGATAAGAAAACTTGAGGACTAGAGTTTGAGAGATGGTCTAAGGTCATAAAAAGAGCAAAGAGTCTTGCTCATATTTGCGTTTTTGCACTGAGGTTTTAGGATACTTATATTATAGCTATAGTAATGTATCTGATAATTACCATAAAAATAATAATAGCTAGCATTTATATATGCCTACTATGTGTCAGGCATCATGCTAAGCACTTTACAATTATTTCATTTGATCCTCACAACAATCTGGGGAGGTAGGTGCTGTTATTATCCACATTTTATTTTATTTATTTATTTTTGCTTGTTGCTGAGGCAATTGGGGTTAAGAGACTTGCCCAGGGTCACACAGCTAGAGAATGTTAAGTGTTTGAGACCAGATTTGAACTCGGGTCTTCCTGACTTCAGGGCTGATGCACTATCCACTGTGCCACTTAGCTGCCCCCTATCCACATTTTATATTGAGGAAACTGAGGTAAACAAGTGACTTGCCCAGTTAAGTGTCTGAGGCCAAATCCGAACTCAGGTTTTCCTGATTTGAGGCTCAGCACTCTATCTACTATACCACCTACTTCCCCTTACTATGATGAACAAAGTGCCCTGGGAATTGATACTTTTTTTCACAGCTAGCTAGTGGCAAAACCACCTGCAGAATTCAACTTCTATGGCCTATCCTCCACCAAGAAATCCACTCTCTTTATCAAAAAATTTTAGAATTTCATGGTTTAATAAACTAGTTCAACCCCATATATGTCGCTTTCAGTTTCATACTTGGCACTTTCCAGAAGGGTGTAGCTCATTATTGCAACGACTAGAGTAAGTGCAACTAAGAACAATACTTAACAAAGGCTTTGAAAAGAAGAAAAAGGCTTTTTTCAAGCTTGGCCTTTGGTTTCTTTCTTTATTTTTTTTTAACTTTCAAAAATCAACAAGCATTAATTAAATCAGGTTGGTCCACATAGGCCATGCTCAATCCTGCTTTCTTGCTTTCTTCATTCATTTTCTTTGACCTGCCCAAACACCTTTTCCTTTCCATATCCATTTATTATATCCATCCTTCCCCATTCAGTTCAAGTCCCTCCCTACTTTTGTGAAGTTTCCTTTTTTTCTAAGCCAGGATTGTTTATTCATGGCCTTCTTTAACAGTCTGGTGAAGCCCACAGTCCCTTCTCAGAGGAATGACATTATGTGCATAAATAAATCAACATATGTTACAATTCATAATTATAAATAAATATAGAAATAATAAACTACAGAGGATTATAAAGAAGGTGAATAATATTGAAATACAGTTATCAAATAGATATCTTAAAAATAATATATTCATGGACTTCAAGTTAAGAAGTTCTACTTCAAATCTTTCTGCAAGTAATGTATAAGAGCAATTACTGATAGCTCTTCTACTTCAAGAAAATTCCTTAACCTCACTATTCAAATGGGCTTTATATCTGTCCCCTTTGGTTTATCAGTATGAGCTGGAAGAGGCCTTAGCAACCATTTACTTCAAACTTTACTAAGAAAAACTAATCACTACAATGCCCCAGATATCTCAGTGATAATCAGGGGAGTCAGTCAGAAGGATCTAAGAAGTATCAAAGGTGGGAGCTAAACTCAAGACTCCTGAATCCCAAATCTAGCACTCTTTCCACTCTACCATTCTGAATTTGGAATTGTGGGATAGATACTATCATGGATAACTTCATTGTATCTGTATATAATGTCTTGTTCTATAATTGTTTCACATGTGCTTATGTCCCTAATTAGATCTCAAGTTGTTTCCCCATTGTTCTAACAGAATTAGACAAGTAACTCGTATTTAGAAAATACTAGTTGACTGAAGACAACCAAATCTGGGCAAGGCTTCCATTATCATGGAGACTGTAATAAAACCTATTATAAAGTTCATTTTCCTTTCAAAGATACAAGTTTATTCTTCTTAAATCCATGACCCTGATTTAAAAAAAAAAGACTAGTACTTCATCACCAAGGCTTTGCCTTTCAAGTTATACTTTCTACTTACTTTGATTTTCTTTGCTTGGACTATAAATTTTATGACTGGAATCCACTCATCCAAGAAGAAAAGCAATTTTACTATTGCCAATCGGATCTAACATTTTATAATTTTAATCCTTGCTTTTTCAATTAACAGACGGATGCATTGTATTCATCCATAAACACTTCGGAAATAAGTAATTTCTTTAATGTACACCTGGGAAGGACAACTGTAATCTGGATTTGAACATTCAAAGAATAATGCAATTTAATTATTAGAGCAATTTAAAGCCACTAAGAACAAGCTGCGTTGTTGAAAAGTTGATTCATTCTGAGTTGCTTTTTTTTTCTCATCACAATATTCTGAACTCTTCTACCAAACTGAAGCTGCTTCCCTCTCTTCCTTCCCTCCTTCCTTTCTTCCCTCCCTCTAAAGTTCCCCAAATTTGCCTAACATGGTAGGACCAGAATGATAATTAGTCTTGTTAAGACAGGAAGGTTTCAGAGGTTAACAGATATTCTCACTAAGTAGAAAAAAGCAAATAAATCAGTTCTCTAATAACAATTACAGCTACTATCTATAAAATGCTTTAGGGTTTACAAAGTGCTTTAAAAATATTATCACATTTTATCCTCATAGTAATCCCGGAAGGTGGTTTTATTATTGTCTTCATTTTACAGATGAAGAAACTGAGGGAAACAGAGGTTATGATTTTTCTCAGGGTCGCATGGCTAGTAAGTGTTCAAGGCTGGATTTAAACTCAGATCTTCCTAATTCCAAGTCCAATGGTCTATCCACTGCACCACCCAGCTATCTTTAGTCTCTCAAATTAACAAAGTCCAACAGTTAAGAAGTTGCTGTTTTTCTAGCGTATTCTGGTGCCTGAACTGGCATGTGGTACAAGAGAAAAGAATCTAGTTCATCAAAATAAATATCTTTGGTTTAAGGAATGAAAAGTCTTTTTGTACCAAGTCTAAGTTCTAGATGTGAATGATTCACTGGAAGTCATTTTGGAAGCACACAGAGGGAAGTCCTATATTAAAAAACTGTAAAACATACTCTTTGGAAGAGGAAAACAAGCTAAACAAAGTGATGCAGGTAGTAGAAAGAGCTGTCCCCATGGGCAATGGATTTGTATAGCCATAAGTAACATTTGGCAACACCAATAAATGTTTGCTTGCATTCTTGGAGAAAACAACCAATCTTACTATCAGTTTGGGAGCAAACGTGGGTTAATTAGACAAGCAATCTTATAAAATGGCCAATATAGCATAGTTCAATTTTCCTATAAGATTATATTTCAATACTGTATATGCTTAATGATTTTTTTTCACACGTGACAGAATCTAGTTAAGTCAACAATGCCAGATAGGTTTAGAGCTCCTGTATTATCTTTAATGTCTTTTACAAAGATTTTAAAATCAGAATGAGTGGATTGACTTTATAATTTATGATCTGTAAGAACAAAGCTGTGGAATGAATTAGACTATTATATATCACCAAGTATGTAAAGATAAAGACTTTGGTTTAAATGTTATTTTTGCATAAGTTTACTTACCGCCATATAAGCATTTGTTCCAACATACGTCTTGGCTATAGAATTCACCAGCTATGAGACAAAACAGTCTGTTAGAACAATATAAAGATAATGTGGAAATAAAATGGGCAATTATTCCTCATTTAACCTACAATCATCATTCCTATAAATCAACTAAAAATTATGTAAAAGGGAACAAATTTATCTACAAAGGCATTAAAAATGATTAAATCTCTCTTTTCTTTTGAATGCTATTTCCACTTTAAACAAGCACAGCACTATAGTTTATAGCAGATAACCTTAAACAATTCTGTTAGCAAGATGCTTATAGCTTTAGTACCCCAAACCCGCCTGATATAAAAAGTCAATTTGAAGTAGAATTTGAACACACTCATTTTTGAGTCAGATGGCTCAAGATGTGAATGAAGCCACATGCATTACTAGAATGAAATGAACACTAAATACACTGGAGGGATAACAGACTTTGACAACTCATAATACAACGTTGACCTCCTCTTTGGTCTTCGTGTTTGGCTGAGACTAAAGGTGGCTGCAATTCAAATCAACATCACAGCACGCTCATGGGTCACTATCACTGAGGTTCTCAGGGGAGGCCCAAAATGGAAATTAATTAAAATTTGTGCTGCACATTGTAATGGCCCACCACCATTGTTACTCCCAATATTAATTTTTATCGTGGGCCAGTTGGGCTCCCCAGACACAGCTCCCACTCTGCCCTCCCTTTTGTCTGGCCAAAACACTTTCATATCAAAGCTGCATATCAATGAAGTTTGCTATTCGTAAGTAGTAATTACAATATCAGCAGTTTTTACTGTCATTAAACAATGAACAATCATATTCTGATGAAGAAAACTCGCTCAGAGATTAAAAATGAATAGCATGTTCCCAGTGAGGCTAGCATTTTGAGGTTCTGTTTGTCTGGCAGCTAGGTGATTTTAATTCCAGGAAGGAAGAGAAACAAAAAAAAAATGTAATAGTAGAAGAGGGAAGAAGGAAAGGAAGATGAGGTCTACCTGAGTGCTAACTCCAAAATCACACAGCTTGACCTGTCCTCTTGTATTCACCAACATATTGGAAGGCTTCACATCTAAAGCAGGATCAAAGGAAACCAAAAACTAAATAATCCAATATTTATAGTTCTTATCATTAAAAAGAAAAAATATAAGTATCAGCTATATCTTCATCTATGAAAATCAAATTATGTCCAGTTAATTTCTAAATCCTAACACTAAATGATCATAAATATTATAAATAAAGGTAAACTTAAAGTTCTCTGATATCCTACTTCTAATTTTTTCTTGTTTCCGTTGAATCAAGGATTGATTGCTACTATGAGTGAAACTGAATCTTTGTAATAATAAGAAAAATATCTTTAAGTTTCTTGAATCTATTGCCTTCCAACCTAAATCCATGGATCTTGTGATCTTGGCCCAAGGAAGAACTTCTTAATTTCTTTTTCTTACAATGGTTTGGTTGCTCCAAACCCCTCCATGCTTACTCTCATGAATAAGGAGAAAGAAAAATACTGTCATATAAGCACTAAAACTCCCTCTTGATAGGCTCATTCTATGTAGCGACCAAGATTCTATAACATTCTTTCCGAGTAACACACTCTACCTTTTATTTTTGAATACATGTCAAATTGTTTAAAATTATTTAAGCCACCATAATTGCTCTCCCATCACTCCAGTCTCTGTCTATTCCAATTTAATCTACATAATCCTATCAGGTTAAATTTCCAAAAACCTTTTCATTTGGTTTTCCTCAGCTTAAAAGTCTTAACTGGTTCTCCATTGCCTATAAAATGACATCCAGATTCTCCAATTTAGAATGTTAACCCAACTTACCTTTTTAAATTTTTCCTTTAATTTTTTTATTACAAGCTTAAGCCATTAACAAACATACATATTCCTATATGTGAAGAAAGCCTATCTTATTTTTTGTTTTTCATTTCTGCCTACAATATGCTCACTCAAAATGATTTATTTATTCATTGTTCCTAAAACAAGCTTTAAAGCCTTCTTGTTGGTCATTCTGTCTTGGCTCATACTATTTTTTCCCATTCTTCTCTGGCAATAAGAATGAAGTTTACCCATCCCCCAAGATTTTGAAGTCACTCAAGATTCAAATAACTCAAGTTATATTACTTTCATGGAACTTTTCTTATTCATCTCAGTACTGCTTTAGTAACATGCATTTGGCCCTTGTGTATTATCTTTTATTTATTTTTTATTAAAACTTTTTATTTGCAAAACATATGTATGGGTAATTCTTCAACATTAACCCTTACAAAGCTTTCTGTTACAGATTTTTCCCCCCTACTCCCCATCCCTCCCTTAGATGGTAGGAAATCCACTATATGTTAATTGTGCTAAAATACTTGACAAATCGAATATGTGTATACATGTTTCCATACTTATCTTGCTGTGCGAGAAAAATCACATCTACGAGAAAAAAAATCAGAGAAAGGAAACACAATGCAAGCAAACATCAATAGAGAGCATGAAAATGTTATGTTGTAGTCCACATTTCACATCCCTCTCTCTGGGTGTATATGGCTTTCTTCAGTTAACAATTGGAACTGGTTTGAAACATTTCATTGTTGAAGAGAACCATGTCCATCAGAATTGATCATCATATAGTCTTGTTGCCGTGTATAATGATCTGGTTCTGCTCATTTCACTGAGCATCAGTCCATGCAAGTCTCTCCAGGCCTCTCTGAAATCATCCTCCTGGTCATTTCTTATAGAACAATAATATTCCATAGCATTCATATACCATAATTTATTCAGCCACTCTCCAATTGATGGGCATCCATTCAGTTTCCAGTTTCTAGCCACTACAAAAAAGGGCTGCCACAAACATTCTTGCACATGTGGGTCCCCTTCCCTCCTTTAAGATCTCTTTGGGATATAAGCCCAATAGAAACACTACTGGGTCAAAGGGTATGCATAGCCCGATAACTTTTATTTTTTTTTAATTTTTAATTTAATTTAATTTTTTTAAAATTTAATTTTATTTGCAAAACACATGTATGGGTAATTCTTCAACATTAACCCTTACAAAGCTTTCTGTTACAAATTTTTCCCCCCTACTCCCCACCCCTCCCCTAGATGGCAGGAAATCCACTATATGTTAATTATGATAAAATACTTGACAAACTGAATATATGTATACATATTTCCACACTTATCATTGTTGTGCAAGAAAAATCGTATTTACAAGAAAGAAATATCAGATAAAGGAAACACAATGTAAACAAACATCAATCGAGAGTATGAAAATGTTATGTTGTGGTCCACATTTCACAGCCTGATAACTTTTTGAGCATAGTTCCAAATTGCTCTCCAGAATGGCTGGATCCGTTCACAGTTCCACCAACAATGTATCAGTGTCCCAGCTTTCCCACATCCCCTCCAACATTCGTCATTATCTTTTCCTGTCATCTTAGCCAATCTGACAGGTGTGTAAGTGGTACCTCACAGTTGTCTTAATTTGCATTTCTCTGATCAATAGTGATTTGGAGCACCTTTTCATATGACTAGAAAGTTTTAATTTCATCATCTGAAAATTGTCTGTTCATATCTTTGACCATTTATCGATTGGAGAATGGCTTGAATTCTTATAAATGAGACAATTCTCTATATATTTTAGAAATGAGGCCTCCTTGTGTATTATCTTGAATTGTCATTTTCTTTCTATATGGTCATGTCTTCTTCCTTTAACTAGATTAAGATTCTTGAGAGCAGGAACTATCATGTACTTCTCAGTATCTCCTACAGAACCTTACCATGCTTGCCAAAAATATCAGTTGATTATACTTTGAGATATGACCTTTTTTTCCCCCCTGAAACAAATTGAATCTGGAGCCTTAAAGAAGTGAAAAATCTTCCCTTTGGGTCTTATAGAACAAAATTTTAACATAAATTAATTCTAAAAATATAGAAAAGTTTATATAGAAGTTTCCTCACTTTTCTTATTCCTTTACCTAATATTTTGTCAAGAGGAAAAAAAACAAAAAAACCCCTAGTATTATATTAAAGTATCTAAATTAAAGGTTGGTCTTTTTAAGCACTGTATTTATGTAGATCCTCATCCCACCCCACTCCACTCTATTCTGTCTGAAATGTGCTTCCTTTACAGTTGTAGCTAGGGAAATCTCTCCTTTTGAGGTTCACCAACACAATTTACTACAAAGCTACTGCATAAAGTGGCCATTAATTGTTAATAATTTAAGCCAGAGAAACTAAACTAAAACAATTCTAAGGAATATAATGCTATAAATGAAATTTTATAAACTAGCACTCTATATACTAGCAATGTTTCATCAAGCTTATGTTTTCTGCAGTTATTTCATTTAGAAAAATTTAGGAGAGGGTAGATTATGACATGTAGCACACCTAAATCTGGGGCAGTATAGTGAACAGAGGGCTTGGAATTAGAAAAACCTGAGTTAAAATCCAGCTCTAGACACTCACTAGCTGTGTGACCCTGATGAAGTCACTTAATCCTGTTTGTCTATTTCCTAATCTGTA
Organism: Myrmecobius fasciatus; assembly: GCA_023553655.1. NCBI lineage: Eukaryota > Metazoa > Chordata > Mammalia > Dasyuromorphia > Myrmecobiidae > Myrmecobius > Myrmecobius fasciatus. The sequence goes on from JAJPUD010005757.1 coordinate 37,727, forward strand.
AAATGAGCTGAAGAAGGAAATGGTAAACAATTTCAATATCTTTATAAAAACAAAACCCAACAATATAGTATCTTCCCCCCCCCAAAAAAAAACCAAAACCCAAATAGGGTTATGTAGAATCAAACATGACTGAAAACAACTGAACAACAAAACATGGCATCGACATCTAAGAAAGTGCTGTTTGGTGTAATACAAAAAATACTAGATTTAGAATAAGACTTGGGTTCAAATACCACTTCTGCCACTCACTAATTGCATGACATTAAGCAAGTGATTTTGCCTCAACTCCCCCAGCCTCAGTTTTTCATCTATAAAATGAGGAGGTGGAACTAGATGGTTTCAAAGGTTACTTCTAGTTCTTAACTCTAAGATTCTATAATCTATGACAATGTGATATTTTGTATCCCCTACAGGACAGAATAGGTGATCGATAAATATTGCTTTGATGACTAAACCATGCTAAAATTGAGTTTTGTTGTACTTATTTCAAAATAATAGTTGTTTCAGATGGGGCCATAGCAGTTGAAGCTGCATATGAGTTAAAATATTAGGGAGATGAAAAGGCTTTCAGAAAATGCTAGTATTTTTAAGCTGAAAGGAGCCATCAAAATCAAAATCGGTTTTTCAAATGAAGAAATGAAGATTAATAGAGAAGTACGGCCACTTTAGTGTCAAAGTCAGTTATATAACCTAGGCTTTCTCCAAAACTTACAATTAAATAGAACTGTAAAAGACAAGCTTGTACAAGCAGACACTGTGGATCCTCCATCCATTTCTAAACAATATTTATTTGGGCTACATTTAATTTTAATACCTACAAGAATTTAATTGAGCTTGTGGTCCTTACTCAATGGACTGCATCAGACTAATATTTGCTCGAGGAATAATCAGCATTTTCTTCAAATTATACTTTTCCAATACTTTTTTGGAATGGGAAAGATACAATTATCTTAGATCTATTATTTGCCAACATAAAATGTGTATGACATTTCAGGGTAACAAAGCTCCAAGGGAGAAATATGTATATATGTGCATTTTTCTTTTCTTTTTTATACCCTCAGTTTAAATTCCCATGGTACAATGTGGTACAATTTTAATCTTCTAATTTGTCGAAATGAGAGTAGAAGCATCAATTCAAGTTTTACTTCCTGTATAAAATGTTTTACCTTTATATGTCAGGGATATCAACTAACCTCATACAAAGCTGCTGAACTATTGCTTCAAGACCCAATGAAAGACTTCATATGTAATATATAAAGTCCCTAACTCCCTAAAATAGCTCGGAAAGAAAGGGGCACTGGAGTAATTTGATTTATTTTGACTGTACTCTAAGACAGACAAAATAAAACATCCAGAAAAGAGACAGAAAAAGGACTTTTTAAGAAGTAGTTAGTCATATTCTTATTTCAATAAAATCTCAAGTCATAGGAAACAGAATGAATGGGAGGGCATCATTTTTTCTTTAAAAACATTATTATTTTTCTCCTCTGAACAAGGCATACCAAAGATGAGTCAGTAAAATAACAGATCATAAAGAGCAATTATCAGGGCAGATCGGGGTCATTTTTATTTAATCAGGCCATTAATTATTAGAGTTTAATAATTAGTTACACTGAAGACAAGAAAGCTGACACCAATAGTGGTATTGATTTTATTGAATCAGTGTAGAGAAGGACTCCTGATTTACTTTAAAAAATAAAAATAAGAGATAACAGAAACCAGGCACTGGCATTTTTTCCCCATATAAACTAAACACAAAAGATTTTTTTATAAAAACAAAAAAATTTTACTGCATAATATAGATACCTATTTACATTCAACAACATGATATAAGGTAAGATTGAAAGAGCACAACTTAGTATTCTCTTTCTTTGAGGATTTGAGCTTGTCATATGCTCTTTGTTACCATAGTACAGTGGGAGAATTAGGCGAGCTGGCTTTCAGTTCTGGTTCTGCTACTAAAGGGAACCTTGTCCCTGAATTTTTCTGAGTCTCAGTCTATATATATAAAATAAAGGTTTGACCAGATTCTTGCTAAGGCCTTATCTTCAGAATTACAAAATTTCAAATTGGATATTGGCTTAAATGGCTCACAAAAGTTCACAATAGCTTGTCATAGCTAAACAGCTGATATTCTAACCAGGAAAATTCCTTTCCATTCATCTCAAACACTTATGGCAGCCTACAACATGAAAAGCAATATTCTAGGTGCTGAAGGTGACACAATGATGAATAAAATACAGCCCTGCCCTCAATGAGCTTACCACTTAAGAGAGTAGAATAAGAAATAATACATGTGTATCAATATAATACAGAATAAGAAAGAAAGATAGATGAACAGTATAAATGGATCACTCCTCCCTAGAGGCCCAAAAGGGAAACTTACCCAAAGAAGGTACCATTTGAACTAGACCTTAGGGGGTGATTGGGAAAAATGATTCATGATAGAATGAAAAGAATGACTCACCATGATTCAAAAATAATAAACATTCTTGTTTTTTATTGGGCTATGATAATCCAGCAGATATGGTTTCTTAAAAAAAGGCAGAAGTTCCCCTGGGTTGGTCATACTTTCACAATGTCCTTGGAAGGCAGGAGGAATCTGACAGGGGCAAGTGCTAAGTGAAGTTGTAATTCAGCCTAATTGTCTTACCTGAATATAGATTGCTAAAGATTTCTCCTAAATGACAAGAGCTATTCAGCTGGGATCGCTGAAGAGTCAACAATTACCCAATCACAACACTTGCCTTGTGTCACAATATTTTCCCACTCCTTCAGTGAAATTTCACAGTAAGCTGAGCTTTCCAGTGATGAATGGGATAATGAATCTTTGAGTTACAGCAGTGACAGAACAAGCAGATAACAGGTGGTTTGAGGCAGTTCTGGCCAATAATTTGCAATGCTTAGAAGATTATCAAAAAAAAATCTGGGAGGAGAGAAAGGAAAACCTGAGAAAGAAACTTTGACAAATAGGGTCTTATGTCATTCTGAAGATAACAGCAGATGGCTTTTTTAAAAAAGTTTGGTAATAACTGAATGGAAAGCAGCCCCAAGAACCCTATTATGTTTTTCATTCATTTTTGTCTTGCTGCTACTTTCTTTGGGTTATTGTGGTAACTTTCTTTTCTTTTTTGTCTCAAAGGACTCTTTAATTAAGACCCTAATTAGTAGATCCTAAATTAAATAGATTTATAAATTTTTTATAGCTGAAAAGGCTCTTAGAAATCTAACCCAAAAGTTCTTAACTGCTCAGATGTTTTTAAATGCATAAAATAAAAAAGAAAGGATTACAAAAGGAAACCAATTAGTAGTTATCAAAAAACTTTTTTTTTTTTTTGCTGAGGCAATTGTGGTTAAGTGACTTGCCCAGGGTCACACAGCTAGGGAGTGTTAAGTGTCTGACGCTGCATTTGAACTCAGGTCCTCCTGACTTCAGGGCTGGTGCTCTATCCATTTCACCACCTAGCTGCCCCTAAAAAAAAAACCTTTTTTTTAAATCACAAATTTGCAGATCCTAAATTAAGAAACCTGATCAAATTTAAACCACTCATTCTACAGATGAAAAATGATTTGCCCCAAACCCAACAGGTAGCATATACCAATAGCAAGATTAGTATCTGAAGCCAGGTCCTATGATTAGGTGGGCTCTGAAGTCCCTTAGAGCTCTAGACTAGTAACTTGTATTATCACATACTTTATGCCTACTCTATGTGAGTGTTTTGATATGTCCATTTTCTCTTGTATAAAATATGTGCTTTAAAGATAATAGTAATAAATGATTTTAAGATTCTTTCTCCAATACAACTAGGCCTACATCTATACATATACCACCAACAACTAGTTTGAAAGTGAAAAATTGTTGGTCCAAATAATACCAAATAACTGGTTTGATGGAGGTTATGGTTGGCCTGATGGATCTCTTTCACTGCACTGACCAAATTGACTGTGAAATTGGCATCAAGTAGATACAGCCCAAATTTTCACACTTAATGGTCTCATGATGGAAGCTGTATTTTTATTTGGATTACATCAATTAACCATTAAAAACCCACATAAACAGGATCAAGTTGAAGCTCACTAATAAAAGCTAGCTTTTGAAAGAGACTCTGATTTCTGTAACACTTCACTAAAGGCAGCACCGCCCATCAGCCAGCCCCTGCTACTGCCACAAATAAAGGTCAAAGTGGGTAGCTATCCCTGGAGTCACATTTTGGCTTGTTGCCAGTGGATTTAAAAACAGATAAATAAAGGCTTTTTATGAAGCCACAGTTGGAGGCATTGTCTACTTAGTTAATGAATATCCTTGACAGAAGATCCATGAAACAAATACATGTCTGAATTTAGTTCTGGGAAAAATTTTGCCTCTGTAGTTGAACCTGTTTTCTCTCTTTTCTCAGAAAATTAAAACAGAACAAGCCTGTTTCTCTTCTTTCCTAAACTGTTATACAGCTGACAGTAAAACTCCCTACTGAGTATATTAATCTGAACATTTAGGTGCTTGGAACCATTTATAATTTCTGCTTCTTCTAAGTGATCCCTGTTTTATCCCTCAATATCTTATTTTACATTATGATTTTAAGATCCTGAATTCTATGAGAAGCAAAACAAACAAGTGAATAACTTAGTTTCAGAGAATAGTCTGGCTCTGATGTGAGATGACAGTGAATAGAGACTGAACTTCTTCTTCCTGACATTTTTCCTTTTGAAAAATCAATAAAAACATGTATATTAACTATTCTGCATCCAGGAAGCCATTCTCAGTTTAACTGGAGCTGGAGGAAACACCAGCAGGTCTCCCCTCCTAGTGACCACAAACAGTAGTACAGCGGCCAGAGCCCTTCATCAGTCCTCTTCATTATGGGTAATTGTCTTATGAAAAGACACCATCCAATATATCTATCTAGTTATTTCTCAGGGATTGTAGTCTAATGAAGTAAAACAGCAGGTACAATTAAATAAAGAATATGCTGACATTTTACATTACAAATTCATCTATGCACAACAGGAATGCACTTAAAGGAAAACCATAATGCAATATGAAAGTCAGTCTAATCATTCTATCACATAATAAAAAGCAGGTCATCCAACTATTCTTTTAAGTGCCTTAAATAAAAAATAAGAAGCATAATTAAAAATTCTAAATGACATTTGCTGTCTTGAGCATCTTATGACATAGTTTAGTATAGGGACAATAATGTTCTGCTGTTGATTCTGTAAAAAACAGACATGACTTGTAAAGCTTATAAGCCTGGAAAGAATCATAAAAAAGCCTGAAAGTCCAGTCCTCACTTCTCTTGTTCCATTCTCAGAATTATGGAATGGGTCAAAAGCCATTGGATGAGGAATTAGGAGAGCTGTTCTAGTTTCAGTTGGATGATTATAGACAAATCATTTTGCCACTCTGGGCTTGATTTACTCATTTGGAAAATGAATGAATTAGATTAGGTCACGTCAAAGGTCCTCAAATTCTATGATCTAAAGGAATACTGAAAATTATCTGAAATTTTCTTTTTAGTCAAGATTATTTTAACTTCTGATTGGGCAGGACCCACACACAGACTGGGTGACAAGTATTGTTCTGCTATTTTCTTTAAGGATTGAGCCTCAAAATTAAAAATAAAAATTTTAAAGAAAAAAATTGGCACCTGGGATATAGGCTGGACAAGTATCATTTAACAACATGGGTAAATTCCTTTGATTTTTTGGTAAAACTTCATGGGGAGCAGGGTTTTCAGAGGAAAGGAGTTAGTGATGCTTTGTATATTGTCACTGAATGCTAGGACTAACTATAGGATAGAGCTGGAATTTTACAACTGGAGAAAAATTCATGCTAGCATTCTTTATTAGGCATCTGCACAGTTTCTTACATTAATTAATTAATAAGTGAATAAATGAATGAATGAACAAACAAATAAGTAAATGTTGTCCTTGCCTGTTTTTTTTCCACTTGTTTCAAAAGATGAGACACCTCTACCTGAAAACTATTTAAGCTGAACCCCTAAGAACAGAGCTGAATTCCTTAGATGATTTCTCAAAGGCAAAGCAGGTGGCATTTCCCATTTCCACAGGCTGAATACCTACTTCTTTTTGTCTCAATATAGCCTTTGGTATTCATTTTAACCTAATTTCATTGCTATAAATATGAGTGATGAGAATGGAAATATGGCTTCCCTTGACCAACCACTGTACTCTCTTTGGTATGGTCCTGGGGTCCACAGTTTCCCCCTAATGATTATGTCAGCTCATCCCTGGCATGGGGGAAAAATCCCCTATAACTTTGCCTCCTTTACCAGAACACTAGTACACAAGCAGTTAAGTGAAAACAAATTAGCTACTGTAACAGGAAAAATCACATTTTCTTTTAAAAATCGCAGTTTTAAAATGATAAGATACAGACTCCTCTTCTTTTAAGATTCCTTATGATAAACACAGAAATCCCCAGAGATCTCCTGAGGCAAAGAGAATGACCAATATGGGGGAGGAACCTTAATTCCCAGACATTTTTTTCTGTATTTAGAGCTGGGGAAAAATCAACAATCCAGAGTCATTAAACTAGTTTGTTTACCTCAGCTAATGGACTGTCTGTTTTTTTTTTTTAAACATAAATGTTCATGAATTATGATCACTGCAGCATTGGTATGTGATTAATATTTGCATTTAGAAGACAATATTTAAAGGGCTTTTAAACAAGAGCCAAAAAAGGTCATTATGCTCCCACCATTAGTACTTGCTTTAAATAAATGTTTTTGTTTTTTTCTGAAGTACCAGGAACAATGTTTACTTTGATATACTGCCTAAGTAGCAAAGCAGTCTGGGGGCAGCTAGGTGGTGCAATGGCTAGAGCATCAGCCCTGAAGTCAGGAGGATGTGAGTTCAAATCTATTCTTCGACATAACACATCTTAGCTATGTGGTCCTGGACAAGTCACTTAACCCCAATTGCCTAAAAGAAAAAAAAAAGTAGTCTGGACAATGATTTTTATGTCAAGAGGCCAAGAAAGGGAAGAACCAAAAATTCTGGTTACCATGTCACTAGATTAGCCAATTTTTGGTGATTCCTTTAAGATGTGATAATTTATACAATTTATACAATCATTATCTGTTTCTTTGGTTTTTAAAAATTATTCCATACTTCAAAAATCATTCAAAATAGGTAAAATATTTAAAAAATCAAAAGTCAAATACTAAGATATTGTGTTCTATAAGCCTAAATTTCCATATATTAGATTTCTTACATGGAAGAAGGGGTAAAAAGGATCTGCACTGAAGAAAAAAATTTAGAAGAAATTGTGGTGTGGAAGAAATTAGGGCTTGACCCACACCTAACACCATACACCAAGATAAGATTTAAATGGGTTCATGATTTGGATATAAAGAGTGATATTATAAGTAAATTAGAGGAACATAGTATAGTTTACCTTTCAGACCTGTGGAGATGAAATAAATTTATGTCTAAAGAAGAACTGGAACTCTTAATTGAACACCAGATAGATAATTTTGACTATATTAAATTAAAAAGGTTTTGTACAAACAAAACCAGTGCAGTCAAGATTAGGAGGGAAGCAATAAATTGGCAAATCATCTTTACATTTAAGGGTTCTGATAAAGGCCTCATTTCTAAAATATATAGAGAATTGTCTCATATTTATAAGAATTCAAGCCATTCTCCAATTTATAAATGGTCAAAGGATATGAACAGACAATTTTCAGATGATGAAATTAAAACTATTTCTAGTCTTATGAAAAAGTGCTCCAAATCACTACTGACCAGAGAAATGCAAATTAAGACAACTCTGAGGTACCACTACACACCTGTCAGATTGGCTAAGATGACAGGAAAAGATAATGACGAATGTTGGAAGGGATGTGGGAAAGCTGGGACACTGATACATTGTTGGTGTAACTGTGAATGGATCCAACCATTCTGGAGAGCAATTTGGAACTATGCTCAAAAAGTTATCAAACTGTGCATACCATTTGACCTAGCAGTGTTTCTATTGGGCTTATATCCCAAAGAAATCTTAAAGGAAGGAAAAGGACCACGTGTGCAAGAATGTTTGTGGCAGCCCCCCCTTTTTTTAATTAAAAGCTTTTTATTTACAAAACACATGGGTGATTTTTCTACATTGACCTTTGCAAAATACTTTTTTTTTTGTTCCAAGCTTTTCCCCTCCTTCCCCCACCCCCACCCTTAGATGACAGGTAATCTAATACATGCTAAATATGATAAATTATATGACAAATCCAATATATGTATACATATCTATACAGTTATATTACTGCACAAGAAACATCAGATCTAGAAAGAGAGAAGAAAAAAAAAAACAACCTAAGAAGGAAAACAAAATGCATGGAAATATTCACAGAAAGTGTTAAAATGCTATGTTGTGGTTGTGGCAGCCCCTTTTATAGTGGCTAGAAACTGGAAACTGAATGGATGTCCATCAATTGGAGAATGGCTGAATAAATTATGGTATATGAATGTTATGGAATATTATTGTTCTATAAGAAATGACCAGCAGGACGATTTCAGAGAGGCCTGGAGAGACTTGCATGAACTAATGCTGAGTGAAGTGAGCACAACCAGGAGATCATTATACACGGCAACAACAAGACTATATGATGATCAATTCTGATGGACATGGCTCTCTTCAACAATGAAATGTTTCAAACCAGTTCCAATTGTTCAATGAAGAAAGCCATATACACCCAGAGAGAGGGATATGAAATGTGGACTACAACATAACATTTTCATGCTCTCTATTGATGTTTGCTTGCATTGTGTTACCTTTCTCTATTTTTTTCTTTGTAGATACGATTTTTCTTGCACAACAATGATAAGTGTGGAAATATGTATACATATATTCGATTTGTCAAGTATTTTAACATAATTAACATATAGTGGATTTCCTACCATCTAGGGGAGGGGTGGGGGGTAGGGAGGAAAATCAGTAACAGAAAGTTTTGTAAGGATTAATGTTGAAGAATTACCCATACATGTTTTGCAAATAAAGTTTTAATAAAAAAAAAAGAAATTGTGGAAGTGATATGGAGGGTTCTGGAATTGTGACCGAAGTCAAGGACTGAATCTGGGAATGGGGAGAGAGCAGCTAGGGGACACAGTGGATAGAGCGCTAGGCCTGGAGTGAGGAAGATTCATCTTCCTAAGTTCAAATCTAGCCTCAGATATTTATTAGCAAGGTGACCCTAGGCAAGTCACTTAATCTTGTTTGCCTTAGTTTTCTCATCTGTAAAATGAGCTGGAGAAGGAGATAACAAAGCACTTCAGTATCATTGCCAAGAAAACCCCAAATGGGGTAAGGAAGAATTAGGTATAATTAAAACAACAGAATAGCAACAACGGAGAACTTGAGAAGGTAGAGGAGAACTCAAGCTAAAGGGGGAGGGGGTAATAGCTAAAGGACATGGGGACAAGGAGGAACAGCAGGAAGTGAAGGACCTGAGATACAGTACTCAAAAAAAAAAATGAAAAAGGCAGCTGGTAAAACAGGGTAAAAGTTTAGTAGGAGAGGAGATGTAGCTATCAGAGTGCTAAATGAATGAGGAGAATGATAACTCTGAAACTCCTAAGGACTTCATTTCCATTAGGGACAGAAACCTGAGTTCAAATTCTATCTCAAATGCTCGGTATTTGTGTATCCCAAGGTAAGTCCACTGAACCTTTCTAGATTTGTTTCCCCATCTGTAAAATAGGGATGATAAAAAGGTGAGAGGATCAAGATGGCAGAATAGCAGGAAGGAGACCCGAGTTCTCCCCTACAACTCCTCCTTTGAGGAAGATCTAGAAAATGCATCATCAGACTTGATTTAGAAATTCAAGAAATATTCACAGTAAGTCATTTTTCTGGCCTAAGTTGGCATAGGGAAATGAAGAGGGCTTTTAACATTAAGGGCAAGAAACACACAATTTTCAAAGATCATATGATCCTGGGAGATTATAAGATCCACAATTGAATGAACCTGGACCTTTATTACCAAGAAGGCAGTAGCACCCCTCCCTCCTCCACTCCAAATCTGTACCTTTGCTTTCTTTTTTTTAAAAAAAAATCTAATATAAAATGGTCAAAGGATATTAAGACAATTTTCAGATGAAGAAATGAAAACTATTTCTAGTCATATGAAAAGGTGCTCCAAATCATTATTGATCAGAGAAATGCAAATTAAGACAACTCTGAGATACCACTACACACCTGTCAGATTGGCTAAGATGACAGGAAAAGATAATGATGAATGTTGGAGGGAATGTGGGAAAACTGGGACACTAATACATTGTTGGTGGAACTGTGAATGGATCCAACCATTCTGGAGAGCAATTTGGAACTATGCTCAAAAAGTTATCAAACTGTGCATACCCTTTGACCCAGCAGTGTTTCTATTGGGCTTATGTCCCAAAGAGATCTTAAAGGAAGGAAAGGGACCCACATATGCAAGAATGTTTGTGGCAGCCCTTTTTGTAGTGGCTAGAAACTGGAAACTGAAGGGATGCCCATCAATTGGAGAGTGGCTGAATAAATTATGGTATATGAATGTTACGGAATATTATTGTTCTGTAAGAAACGACCAGCAGGACAATTTCAGAGAGACCTGGAGAGACTTGCATGAGCTGATGCTGAGTGAAATGAGCAGAACCAAAAGATCATTATACACGACAACAAAATTATGTGGTGATCAATTCTGATAGATGTAGCTCTTTACAACAGTGAGATGATTCAGGCCAGTTCCAATGATCTTGTGATGAAAAGAGTCATCTGCAACCAGAGAGAGAACAGAGAGGACTGACTGTGGATCACAACATAGCATTTTCACTTTTTTTTGTTGTTTTTTGCTTGCATTTTGTTTTCTTTCTCATTTTTTTCCCTTTTTGATCTGATTTTTCTTGTGCAGTATGATAATTGTGAAAATAAGTGTAGAATAATTACATGTTTAACATATAGTATTACTGTCTAGAGGTGGGAGTGGAGAGAAAGTAGAAAGTAACAAATTTAGAAAACAAGGTTTTGTAAGGGTGAATGTTAAAAACTATCTATGCATATGTTTTGAAAATAAAAAGCTTTAAAACATCTAATATAACTTAAATGTTAGAAGGAAAGCATGCTACAAAAACTAATTTTCTTTTCTTATAACATTGCTACCAGACTTAAGTTTTTTTTATTAAAGCTTTTTATTTGTATAACATATGTATGGGTAGTTCCCCAACATTGATCTTTACAAAGCTTTCCATTACAAATTTTACCCCCAGTCCCTTCCCCTCCCCTAGATGGCAGGAGGTCCATTACATGTTAATAATGTTGAAATGCTTGAGAAGTTATGCAAGAAAAATCCTATCTACAAGAAAAAAAAAGAATCAGAGAAAGGCAACACAATGCAAGCAAATGTCAATAGAGATCATGAAAATGTTACGTTGTGGTCCATATTTCATTTCCCTCTCTCTGGGTGTATATGGTTTTCTTCAGTGAACAATTGGAACTGGTTTGAGACAATTCTTTGTTGCAGAGAGCCATGTCCATCAGAATTGATTATCATGTAATACTGTTGTTGCTGTGTATGATGATCTCCTGGTTCTGCTCGTTTCACTCAGCATCAGTTCATGCAAGTCCCTCCAGGCCTCTCTGAAATTGTCCTGCTGGTCGTTTCTTACAGAGCAATAATATTCCATAACATTCATATACCATAATTTATTCAGCCACTCTCCAATTGATGGGCATCCCTTCAGTTTCCAGTTTCTAGCCACTACAAAAAGGGCTGCCACAAACATTCTTGCATATGTGGGTCCCTTTCCTTCCTTTAAGATCTCTTTGGGACATAAGCCCAATAGAAACACTGCTGGGTCAAAGGGTATGCACAGTTTGATAACTTTTTGAGCATAGTTCCAAATTGCTCTCCAGAATGGTTGGATCCATTCACAGTTCCACCAACAATGTATTAGTGTCCCAGTTTTCCCACATCCCCTCCAATATTCATCGTTATCTTTTCCTGTCATTTTAGCCAATCTGACAGGGGTGTAGTGGTACCTCAGAGTTGTCTTAATTTGCATTTCTCTGATCAATAGTGATTTGGAGCAATTTTCATAAGACTAGAGATGGTTTTAATTTCATCATCTGAAAATTGTCTGTTCATATCCCTTGACCACTTATCTATTGAAGACTGGCTTGAATTCTTATATATATGAGACAATTCTCTATATATTTTAGAAATGAGGCCTTTATCAGAACCATTAAATGTAAAGATGATTTCCCAATTTGATGCTTCCCTGCTAATCTTGTCTGCATTTGTTTTGTTTGTACAGAAACTTTTTAACTTAATATAATCAAAATTATCCATCTGGTGTTCAATTAGGAGTTCCAGGTCTTCTTTGGACATAAATTTATTCCATCTCCACAGGTCTGAGAGATAAACTATATTACGTTCCTCTAACTTGCTTACAAAGTCCCTCTTTATATCTAGATTCTGAACCCATTTAGATCTTATCTTGGTATGTGGTGTTAGGTATAGGTCAAGCCCTAATTTCTTCCACACCAGTTTCCAATTTTCCCAGCAGTTTTTGCCAAATAGTGAGTATTTATCCCAAAAGCTGGGGTCTTTGGGC
>JAJPUD010005757.1:55332-149367 GCA_023553655.1 Myrmecobius fasciatus
CTGGGGATGACTTTCTGTAATCTCATTGCTAATATCTTATTTAAAATTTTTGCATCAATATTCATTAGGGAAATTGGTCTATAGTTTTCTTTCTCTGTTTTCACCCTACCTGGTTTAGCTATCAGCACCATATTGGTCTCATAGAAGGATTCTGGCAGTATACCTTCTGTCCCTAATTTCTCAAATAGTTTGTGTAGTATTGGAATCAATTGTTCTTTGAATGTTTGGTAGAATTCACATGTAAATCCATCTGGCCCTGGAGATTTTTTCTTAGGGAGTTGGTCAATAGCTTGTTCTATTTCTTTTTCTGATATGGGGCTATTTAAATAATTTATATCCTCTTCTGTTAACCTGGGCAATCTATATTTTTGTAGATATTCCTCTATTTCATTTAGATTATCAAACTTACTGGCATAAAGTTGGGCAAAGTAACTCCTAATTATTGCTCTAATTTCCTCTTCATTGGAGGAAAGTTCTCCCTTATCATTCTTGAGACTAACAATTTTATTTTCTTCTTTCCTTTTTCTTATCAAATTAACTAAAGGCTTATCTATTTTGTTGGTTTTTTCATAGAACCAACTCTTAGTTTTATTTATTAACTCAATAGTTTTCTTATTTTCAATTTTATTAATTTCTCCTTTTACTTTTAGAATTTCCAATTTGGTATTTAATTGAGGGTTTTTAATTTGTTCTTTTTCTAGTTTTTTTTAAATAATAAGCCCAATTCATTGATCTTTTCTTTCTCTATTTTATGCAAGTAAGCATCTAGAGATATAAAATTGCCCCTTATAACCACTTTAGCCGTATCCCACAAATTTTGTTATGTTGTCTCCTTATTGTCATTCTCCTGGTGAAATTATTGATTGTGTCTATGATTTGCTCTTTCACCCATTCATTCTTCAGGATTAGATTATTTAATTTCCAATTAACTTTTGGTTTATTTTCTCCTGGCCTTATATTGCATGTGATTTTTATTGCATCATGATCTGAAAAGGATGCATTTACTATTTCTGCCTTTCTGCATTTGATTTTGAGGTTTTTATGCCCTAACACATGGTCAATTTTTGTATAGGTTCCATGGACTGCTGAGAAAAAAGTAAACTCCCTACTGTCTCCATTCAACTTTCTCCATAGATCTATCATACCTAACTTTTCTAACAATTGGTTTATCTCCCTAGTTTCTTTCTTGTTTATTTTGTGGTTTGATTTATCTAATTCTGAGAGAGCAAGGTTGAGATCCCCCACTAGTATCGTTTGGCTGTCTATTTCTTCTTGCATCTCTCTTAATTTCTCCCCTAGGAATTTGTGTGCTATTGCACTTGGTGCATATATATTTAGTATAGATATTGCTACATTATCTATGGTACCCTTTAATAAAATATAGTTTCCTTCCTTATCTCTTTTGATTAGATCTATCTTGGCTTTTACTTGATCTGAGATAAGGATTGCTACCCTTGCTTTTTTTTGTTCACCTGAAGCATAATAGGTCCTGCTCCAGCCTTTTACCTTCATCCTATATGTGTCACTATATTTTAGATGTGTTTCTTGTAGACAACATATTGTGGGATTCTGGTTTTTAATCCAGTCTGATATCCACTTCCGCTTTATGGGAGAGTTCATCCCATTCACATTCACAGATAGAATAACTAATTCTTTATTTCCTGCCATCTTATTTACCCAAGTTATGTTTTCCTCTTTCCTTTCCCCTTTCTCCCTTCCCCCCTCCTCAGTACTTTGCTTTTGATGACCCTCTCCCCCAAACAATACCCTACCCTTTAGATCCCTTCCCCCTGTTTTTACTCCTTTCCCCTGATTCTTCTATTTTCCCTTCTATTAGTTTGTCCCTTACTTTTCCTTCTTTCCCTCCCCCTTCCCTCTAGCAACAGACAAGTTTCTATGTGAAATCAAGTGTCTGATATACACTTTTAGAGCCCAACCTGATGAGAGTAAGATTTACACAATGCTCAACTCCCTCCCCTCTTTCTCTCAATATATTAGGTTTTCTTTGCCTCTTCAAGAGATTTTACCTTGTTTTTACCTCCTTTTTTTTTTTTTTGATCTTATTTTTTTACCACTTTTCCCCTCTTTTCCTCAGTATGACAACCTTTCCCCCTCTAGTTCTCTTTTTCATATTATCAAAGTAATATTTAGTTAATTATGCCCTCAAACTTTAAGCATCTAGTAGAAATAAAGTTCTCAAGAATCCTTTCCTTTTTACCTTTTTATGCATCTATTGAGTTCTGTGTTTGGATGTCGAATTTCTTGTTCAGATCTGGTCTTTTCATTAGAAATAGGTGAAATTCACCTTTATCATTGAATGACCATCTTCTTCCCTGGAGGATAATGCTCATTCTAGCTGGATAGGATATTCTTGGCTGCAATCCAAGTTCCTTTGCCCTTCGGAATATCTGGTTCCAGGCCCTTCGATCCTTCAATGTGGAGGCTGACAGATCCTGTGTGATTCTAATTATTGATCCTCGGTATTTGAATTGTTTCTTTCTAGCTGCTAGCAGAATCTTTTCCTTGGTGCTATAGTCCTGAAATTTAGCCACGATATTCCTTGGGGTTTTAATTTTGGGGTCTCTTTCAGGAGGTGATTGGTGAATTCTTTCAATGATGATTTTGCCCTTTGATTCTACAATCTCAGGGCAGTTTTCTTTCAGGATTTCCTGGAAGATAGTGTTTAGATTCTTTTTTTCATCATGGCTTTCAGGAAGTCCAATAATCCTTAGATTGTCTCTCCTAGATCTATTTTCCAAGTCAGTTGTTTTTCCTAGGAGATATTTCATATTTTCTTCTAATTTTTCATTTTTTTTTGTTTTTGTTTGACTGATTCTTGAAGTCTTATTGAGTCATTCACTTGCATTTGTTCAATTCTTATTTTTAAAGTGTTGTTTTCTTCAGTTACCTTTTTAAGCTCCATTTGTAACTGGCCAATTGAATTTTTTTGTTCATTGCACTCTTTTTCCACTTTACTAATTTTATTTTTCAATAAATTGGTGTCTTTTTCATATCTCTTTTGCAGGGCATCATATCCTTCTTGCAAGATACTGTATCCTTCTTGCACTAATTTCAATTTATTTTCCCATTTATCCTCCAGTTCTTTTATTAGGTTCTTTAAGCAATCTTCCAGAAAGGCCTTTTGAAACTGGGACCAGTGATGGCCCTTGCTGATTCCCTCTGGAGTTATGTCTAAAGGAACCTCTGGCTCTGGGGTCTTCTCCTCTTTCTCTTTGTAAAAGCTGTCTATGTTGAGAGCTCTCTTTTGCCTCTTCATTTTTTTTTTTTTTTTTTAGACAGCGTGAATATCTCTTTAAGGTAGGGGGGAAAAAAAAAAAACGGCTGAAAAGGCCGGCTGAAGATTTTGCCCTGAGGCGCTTCGGTGAATTAATTTAAGGTGCTGGGCCGGTGGGGGCTAGGACTAAGTCTGAATTACTCCTTAAACAAGGCAAGTTTGCCAGAACACCTGCCCCCAATCAGGGCAGAGTGTCCCGAGTGCCTCAGATAAACTCCAGGTGTTTGGAATTTGGAGTTTGGAATTTTTTGCCAGTCTGAGCTGAGCTGAGCTGAATCCCACCCTCACTTCCGGCCTCCACCAGAGTTCTCTGACACCGGAGTCCTCTGTTTATCCCTCTGTCAGAGCTAGACAAACCTGATGTGAAGTTTTTCAGAGATATCTGCAAGCAGTATCCAAATATTTCCTGATTCGTTGACTTGAAGATCAGTTCAGAGGCTTATTTTATTGTTGATTTGAGAGAAGTTCGGAGGAGGACGAAGAGTCACCTTTTCACTCCGCCATCTTGGCTCCGCCCCCCTCAGACTTAAGTTTTAACAGCAAATTTGCTATTCTCATTGAAAAGATTATAATCAGGTGAATTTATAAATGCTTGAAAATTAGACATCAAAGAGTAGTCATTAATGGCTTAATGTGAGCCTAGAAGGGTATCTTTAATGCAAAGCCAAATACATCCATGCTTGGTCTTTTGCTGTTCAATATTTCTGTCAATGACTTGGATGATGAAATATATGGCATATTTATAATACTTGTAAAGAACCCAAAGCTGAGAAGACTAAGTAACTCATGAGATAACAGTTAATATTCCAAAAGATCTTGAGGAGTTAAAACATGCACTGAATTTGATAAGACAAAAGATAAATGTTGTCTTATTTTTAGGTTCACGAAGATCAATTTCAAAGAACAACATGAGAAAAGCATACCTAAGTATCAGCTTACCTAAAAAAAAAAAAAAAAAAAAAAAAAAAGATCTGGAGGTTTTAGTAGACTGCAACCTCAATGAGTTAAATGTGTGATATGCAATCTTGTCCAGAAAAAAGGTAATAATTGTCCAACAGAACTCTACTCCGGGCAGATCATATCTGGAGCAATCTGTTCAGGTCTGTGTACAATATTTTATGAAGAGAAATGGTAAACTGGAACTTCCTGGCTCTCCCAAAAGAGGGCAAGTAGGATAGTAAAGAATTTTGAGGTAAGACCATATTTACCCTAGAGAGAAGATTTAGGTGAGGCATGGTATTTGCCTTTAAGTATCTGAAAGCCTATCATGGGGGTCACAAGTGGCAGAAAGAATAGTGTAGTGTGTTCTTTTCTTTAGAGTAACTGATGTCTCCAGCTTTTTGCATCAGTCATTTCTTGAGATATCCTTCCCTCAGGAACCTTCATTTTACTTAACTGTTTTTCCTTTTACATAGGGAACCATATCTGACAGTGAATGTAAAATTCTGAATCTATAATTCCTTTCTCTTTTCTCCCATCCCTACTGAAAGGAGGGAAATATGTCTCATCACTGGATCTCCAGGATTGATGTGCAAATTAATCAAAATTCATTTGTTTTTTAGTGTTAATTTCATTTACATTATTAGCATTACTGTGTATGCTGTTTTCCTGGTTCTGCTTTATTTTGTGTCAGTTAAATGTCTTCTCCCATGGTTCTCAAAATTCAGTTTAATTCCATTAATGTAACAATTTATATAGCCATTCCCCAACTAATAAGTACCTACTTCTAGGGGCTGTGGAAAGTTCACTGTAGAAGGGCACATCAGTACCCCATTAGAAAAATCATTAAACTGTTAATATTCTTTGATCTAGAGATCTCCTTAGGAGGTTTTGTTTAGTCATTTTTGCTCTTATTTTCTGTTAAAATAAAAAAAGTACTGCTCTGAATGCTTTGGTATGTATGGAATCTTCCTGCATTTGTTGACCACCTTTGGGTATATTTTCAATAGAGAGATCTCTCCTTCAAAAATAGTAACAGTTTAGAGATTCTTCTTGAATAACTACAATTTTTTTCCCCCACAACAGGCAGAGCAATGAGCAACTTTCCTAGCAGTGTGGATGTACCTGCTTTTTTATATCCCCTCTAAACACTGTCTGCGGGTCTTTTTTATTTTTGCCTATTTGATGGTTATGAGGTAAAACCCTGCTTGCACCTTAAAAAAAAATAGGACTTTTTTCAAATTGCCCAGACGCCTAGGTTTCTCTTGAAACCACCCTCCCCTTATTTTATTTTATTTTTTTGCAATCAGGAAGCAATAAGGTATCGAAGCATTTCCAATATACTAAAGTAGTATCATTTGTTTTTTGGCATTTATGATTATTCTAAATGGAAGTTAGATTTATTAAGAAGCAAGATAAGACTAGACCATGAATTCCTAATACAAAGATGTGCTAAAAATCCCAAGTCTATACTTTTTTAAATAGAAATATGTTTGGTCTATACTTAAGTTATCAACCACATTTCTCCAAAAACTATGAAAGCTCTTGTATCAGAAAAAAGTTATAAATATTAAGTCTACCTGCAAAAACATTTTCCTTGAACACCAAGCATCTTAGTGTCTTCTTTCTACAAACTTCTGACATCTATATAAGGCTATCCCAGCTTGATTGCCAATTTTATTTTTTTTTAATCTAAGTTCCATTCTCATTACCCTTCCATTTCTATTTTTTATCCTCAGGGAAAGAGAGAGCAGTTACTGTCAGGGCATTCTCACATCTTCCAAAGAAATGGTATAGGTGTTAATCTTGTATTTATGTTTGATGTGGATAATGATGGTTATGACTAGAGCTTTAGGTTTATTAATATGCAGGGCTATCACCTCATTAGTGGCATGCATGTTTTGAAGTTAAGCTGCAATGTTTGCTATAATGTCTGATCTGGCCTAACAGACTTCCTCATTGTTCATTTCCTTTGTTTTTATCCACAGTCAGTAGGTGCCATGCTTGGAGGACTCAGACACATGCCTTTTAATAAGGACAGTTTTTCCACAGCAGCTAATCATTGTGGAATTCCTGAGCCATTTTTAATAATCCTTTCCTAGTGTGATTTTATTTCAAGTTTGGTATTAAAGAAAATATTTATTAATTCTAACTCAGAAATGGAAAGTACAAACAGATACTCTCATTTGGTTTAGGAATGGAGTTTTCTAATAGAAATGTACTACATTTACATGCATTACTTACCAATTTTGAAAAAATTAAGATGTGACAAAACATACTTAACAGTAGAACTATATGTAATATATTTTAATTTTTTTGATAATCCAGGATGCAGCAACCTTAGGATTTTTATTATAAATTTCAATTACCTATATGCAAAGCCAATTATTTGTAACTGAAATTCCAAAGCATTTCCAGTTGAAAGAATGCCAAACAAATTGGATTTGACTAAAGAAGTAAATTTCAACTGGATAGCTGGTTTGTCTGCTGCCAATTATTCATATTACATAATAAAAATTAATACTGGGCAACTATTCAACTAGGAAAATTCACTATTTCTCACGTTCTTTTGGAAATGGTATAGTGAAACATGTTGCTTATATTTTCTAGTAGTTTCTCTATAATTGGACATTGGATGCCAGTGTCTCTCTTTTTCTCTATTTTTTCTAATACATTAAGTTTTAGTATCTTCAAAAGGTAAAAATATGCCAATAATTGGTTAGTAAAAATAGTAATAAATATTAGTGATAATGTTTTAAATTATGATTTCATGTGTGGATACTCCTATCAGTACTAATTTGCAAACCTTCTGCATTTTAAAAGACTTTTCTTAAATTGCTCTGGCTAAAAATATTCAATACCCAATTGTGGCCAACCTTTTAGGACTGTATCTCTTAGACTGGTCCTTGGTGTCTAAAGTTTATCTTTCAGCCTGGAACTTAGGGATTATCATCTAATCCATCAAATTTATTTTACATATAGGGAAACTGAGGTTTCGAGAGGGAGAAATAATTTACCCATAGTCAAACTCAGATTTTAATATCCCAGATTCAATGTTCATTCCATTACTATATAGTGTCTAGAACTTAAGTTCTATGGTATAACTTTCTACTTCTTCTTTGTTTTTTTTTTTGTTTTTTGTTTTTTTTTTGCTGAGCCAATTGGGGTTAAGTGACTTGCCCAAGGTCACACAGCTAGGATATGTTAAGTGTCTGAAGCCAGATTTGAACTCAGGTCCTCCTGACTTCAGGGCTGGTGCTCTATCCACTCAGCCATCTAGCCGCCCATATTGGTATAACTTTCAAGGTCACCCTATGTCAATATGACTTATAATTGTGGGGAACCTACTTCCAGTCATACACAAGAGCCTGTGAGGAAGAACTTCCTAACACACCTCTCTGAGCCACAAGATCTAATGGTTAAAAGAACACTCTACTGGAGTCTGGGAGTGCTCTTGTTTTTTAGTTCTGAAGTATGTTGACTATTTTGACTTGGTCTCAAGAAGGTAGGGAAAGAGGCAGCTTCCTTGTCTCTTACCCAGCCTCTATGTAGCTATAAGGACATGGCTACCTCTCTCTCCCACCTTTCCTGATCTTAGGCAAATGGATATTCCAAAATGGAAATGTGAATCTTGTAAATCTTCAAAATTGTGAATATGTACCTTGTGAATCTTCAAAATTCTGAATGTCTTTCAAGGTCTGTGAAACACAGGGTATTGCATCCATTGAAGAAGTATTGACTGACAGTGGAGGAAGCATTGGGATCAGACATACCAAGGAATGATGAATGTGGAAAAAGAATCTCCAGATAAATTAGGCAGCTTTAGGAAGTTGGAGTGAAACATGACAGACAGATGCACTGACCCCCAAAAGTTGAGAGGGAATTCTATAAAGGAAGGACGGTGTTCCATGACCAAGAATTGTCAATTATCCCTTTGCTACTCCAGGTTTAGTGGGGATCATGTGGAAATGTCTTACATCCATTATTTTTGTTAAACTACTCTGGTAAATGCCTTTGCCAAGTAGATTATGACAGGATTATCCTTAGAACATTAGGCTGGCATCTTCCTTTTGGATACCCAACTTGCAAGAGTGAATGTAAACTTGGGGAGTAACCCTAGAAAAGGCCTGTAAGTATAAACTCACTTTTGGTCCCCAGCAGTCCAACTCTTTTTCTCTTCATACATTTCCTTAATAATTTTGATACCTCTTCTTGCGTGTATGTGATAATTGGTAAAATACTGCAAGATTTTTACTTGGGATCACAATCAGAGTTGGAAGGAACCTCAACAGCCTTCAAACATCAAAACAATCCCTACTACAACATATCATACAAATGGTCATCCAGTCTTTACCTGAAGACCTCCAGGGAGGGAAAGACTACTACTGCTTCTACTGTGTATCTTTCTATAACCCTATGGGTAACTGGAAATTTTGATTCTTCTAAGATCATGATGCCTGACAATCTGAAGATATGATATAATTTTGCAAGAGTACTGGCATTAAAAAATAAACTTTTGTAAGTAGTAAGCAGCATGGGTTCACTGAAAGCATTGTATAATTTCTCAAATGTAATCCTGTCCAATTTTCATCTCCAATTCAATTCTGGGCCCATTTTGCTAGCCATCTGCGGTGTTTGTTCAAGACCTATATACTGATGGCTGAACTCAGTGGGCTGCCTGTTCAACTTGTATGGCATGATTGGCAATATGCATTTTTCACCACTTTGTTTTTCCAAAGTGGATGGCTAATCTCTTTTGAATGATCATGGATTTCATAAAGAAGGCCCTATAGTGTTCTAGGCAACTTGTACAATATTACAGATAAATAGGAACATCTGGTGAATCTTGCCATCAATAGGGGATCCCTCTTTTATTTGGATTCTATTCCTCTCCAACACTGATGAATATCTTAGGTGAATATTCTTCTGTTTTATGCCTCACTTGATATTGAACATGTTTTTTCCTGTGGTTGCATCTGTCATGATATCTTGTATGATTTTTAACATATGCTTGGGATACCCTGGGAGAACAGATTTTGTCCACCGTGGCTTTTAAACTCCTTCTGGTTTGGTTCTGAAGCTACATGCCTGAGAAGATAGGGGAGGAATCATGATTGAGGGAGGAAAGAGATATTGAGCAGGTGACTGATTCATCAGCAACACAGCAAAAGCAGGGCCCCCTCATTCTGTTACTTTGGATGCATTAGTGAGGTGATACAAACCTATGAGCTCCAGACTTTTAAACCTAAGTTCTTGGAAAAAAAATATTGTTCTAGACAGATGATACCTTACTGTTTTACTAAACCACAGGAGACAATAACCACACGCTCTGACTGTTTCTCAGAGAAAGCTGGACAAGGCCCTAGCTTTTTGGGGACAGTGCCAGCTACTTACCCTTGCAACCAAAGGGGACTTTGTAATTGGGAATCTGTATAGAAATGCACTTGACTTAATGGAAGACAGATCACTATCAATTTCACATTTGAGTTTTAGGTATGATTTAGTTATCCTCAAGATATATTATGCTTTAGGTTCAATGCTAAGCATCACTTAGGAGATGAGACTTTGACATGAAATTTCACCATCTGAATCTGAAAAGAAATAATTTTAAAGAAGGGTTTGAGAGATGCATTCTAAGATTTCCTAGTGAGATAATTTGTTAGGTCTGATAGATCTGCTTACCCAACTGAACAAGAAGCTAAAAACCAGAAGAAGGTATTTGTATAGGATCCCAAGTTGGCCAAGATGGGAAGGTCAACAGGAAGACCAGTGTAGCTAGGAGCCTCGGCATAGGCAAGTAATTGCCAACATAGGGGAAATCATGGCCTGTATTTTCAGTGCAATTCCAGATCATGTAGTTGCCACTGTTAGTGGATAAAGATCTGGATGGAGAAGAGATGTAAGAAAATAGGAGAATTGGAGGAAAAAAGTACCATCTGAAGTCTCCCAAGGACAGAGCCTTACTGAATCTTCTGTTCTCATTTTTTTTTTTTGCCTAGGCACTACTATTTCTACCACATTTAAATTAATTTTATTTTGTCAGAAAGTGCTCAGAACACAACCAATGTATATTTTCCATGATTCCTATGATGAAAAACATGGGTTGGAAAGGACAAATCAACACTCGCCCAGCCTTGAGGAGGGTTCTTACATGTGAGGATAAAGAAGTGTGGTGGACAGAATTTTAAAATCCAGTCCTTTTCTTTGGGCTGGCAGATGGAATGAGGCACCTTAGCACTTCTCATCTCTTTGAAAGATAGGCAGAAATTCTCCAATCAATAAATGGTCAAAGGATATGAACAGACAATTTTCAGATGATGAAATTGAAACTATTTCTGGTCACATGAAAAGGTGCTCCAAATCACTATTGATCAGAGAAGTGCAAATTAAGACAACTTTGAGGTACCACTACACACCTGTCAGATTGGCTAAAATGACAGGAAAAGATAATAATGAATGTTGGAGGGGATGTGAGAAGGCTGGGACACTGATGCATTGTTGGTGGAACTGTGAACAGATCCAGTCATTCTGGAGAGCAATCTGGAACTATGCTCAAAAAGTTATCAAACTGTGCATACCCTTTGACTCAGCAGTGTTTCTATTGGGCTTATATCCCAAAGAAATCATAAAGGAAGAAAAGGGCCCCACATGTGCAAGAATGTTTGTGGCAGCTCTTTTTGTAGTGGCTAGAAACTGGAAACTGAAAGGATGCCCACCAATTGGAGAGTGGCTGAATAAATTATGGTATATGAATGTTATGGAATATTATTGCTCTGTAAGAAACGACCAGCAGGACGATTTCAGAGAGGCCTGGAGAGACTTGCATGAACTGATGCTCAGTGAAGTGAGCAGAACCAGGAGATCATCATACACGGCAACAAGACTATATGATGATCAATTCTGATGGGCATGGCTCTCTTCAACAATGAAATGTTTCAAACCAGTTCCAATTGTTCAGTGAAGAAAGTCATATACACCCAGAGAGAAGGATGTGAAATGTGGACCACAACATAACATTTGCATGCTCTCTATCGATGTTTGCTTGCATTGTGTTTCCTTTCTCTGATTTTTTTCTTGTAGATATGATTTTTCTTGCACAACAATTACAAGTGTGGAAATATGTATACATATATTCGATTTGTCAAGCATTTTAACATAATTAACATGTAGTGGATATCCTGCCATCTAGGGGAGGGGTGGGGAGTAGAGGGGGAAATTTGTAACAGAAAGCTTTGTAACTTGGTAAGTGTTGAAGAATTACCCATACATATGTTTTGCAAATAAAAAGTTTTAATAAATAAATAAAAAAGAAAGAGAGGCAGAAGGGAGAACCAAGAAAAAGAATGTTGCAAAAATTCCAGACAAGGCAGCTCTAAGAAGACAAAGTAGTGCTTCTTTTCAGGATAGGCTTTCCAGCCCAGCAGGAGTTAGGCAGTTTTTTGGTATGAGGTTATAATGAAACTCCTTAAAGTCAGATTTTGTCTAATATGGTATATTCCTCCTAATATCAGAAGGAATGTGACATGGAAATAGTGAACACGAACCTGGACAGTCTTTGAGGGACAATAAATAGAAGGACCTGGTATGCTCAGTCCATAGGGTTATGAAGAATCAGACATGACTGAACAACAAACTGGGTCCACCAGTACCAGTACTCC
Source organism: Myrmecobius fasciatus (assembly GCA_023553655.1). Taxonomy (NCBI): domain Eukaryota; kingdom Metazoa; phylum Chordata; class Mammalia; order Dasyuromorphia; family Myrmecobiidae; genus Myrmecobius; species Myrmecobius fasciatus. The sequence goes on from JAJPUD010005757.1 coordinate 67,225, forward strand.
AACTTTCACTGGGTTTTGTGACAGTTTAAGAGTATCTTTAAGGCAGTATTTTATGTCAAATGTCTATTTTTCAAAATGAGAAGATGATAGTAGAATCTTATTAAGGTCTCTATTCTTGCCAGTAAATTATGTGATGAAAATTGTGGCTTGGAAGAAACCTAGATGTGAAAGCCTGTTTGCTCCCTTTGCATGTTCTGGTAAAGAATATGCCTGATGCATACATAATAAGACTGTTCTCAAAAAGATGATCTAGGGGCAGCTAGGTGGCGCAGTGGATAGAGCACCAGCCCTGAAGTCAGGAGGACCTGAGTTCAAATCTGGTCTCAGACACGTAACAGCTGCGTGACCCTGGGCAAGTCACTTAACCCCAATTGCCTCAGCAAAAAAAAAAAAAAAAAGATGATCTAGGGATGAGGAAGTCAACATATGGGTCAGTATTCATTGATGGCTTCTTGATCTTTGAGGAGGTAGAAGAGGAAGTAGCCAAAAGAAAGTACCATCTGTGATCTTTTCCATTCTTTGGCATCTTCACTTCTCTCACATAACCTGAAAACTGACTTTTAAGGCTTTAAAATTCTCAGGGAGCACCCATTTCTTCCTAACTTCTTAGGTAATATTTCTATCTTCTCACAGTTTTTCACATACTAAGGCAACAGAATCCAAATATGGGAGTTCCATTATTTTTGCCAGTGAAAATAGGTTATCATAGAAATGTTAGCACATTGCCTGTTTCATTTTTTCCCCTACTATTCTCCGAGTTTTCTCTACAAATGCTCTCAGAATAATCTAGCTTAGTTGGGTTTTATACCAACTTGTTTGTAGACTAATTTTTACATGAAATGCTTATTACTACTTTGGAAGGAGACATTGCTAATAATGCCATTAAACTTGTACTCTAATACAGTGTTGCTACCTTGGTTACCGTGCCTTTGCTTGGCAAAGAAAGCTATTATTGACTAAAGTAATTTCTTGTTTTTTTCTGGTCATGTTGTAAAAATGATTCTTTATATTCACTAAACTCCTCTTTTGTGACAACTTATCTTTTCTTGTTTCTCTGCACTTCAGGAGATAACTTCTTGCTTGAATAAGTTAGTTTGAAGTTATTGTTATTGCAGTGTCTTCTTGTCATTTTTATCCTTTCTTATTTGGAGTCAATGCTGAACTATGCTCTTATTGAGTCACTAATGTGACCACAGGTTGACTATGAAATAGCTCCCACAAGGGTAAACCATTTCTTTTCCTGCTAAGACAGAGTAAATTTCATTTTCTTAAAGGAGGCTAGTTAGTCTCAACTCTATTTTTAATGAAAATATTCATGATACAGAAGTTTCTTTTGCATTCCTAATGTTGTACTTCAGCAAAGTTTCACCATCTTTCCCCCTACCTACCTTCACAATGAAGTCACTAAGTATTAAGGTACATAGGCTGACTTAGTTGTGAATATCTTGTTAAATATTCCCTATTTCTTTAACTTCTGTGACAAATATTGACACAAACCTCAATTATTTTTAGTGTAATCTGCTTGCTCTCATTCTGAGCAATGCAAAAATAATGTTTCACTTGACTTTTGGCACATGTAAAACTACTCCTACTCTAATCACCTCTTCAAAAAGAACCTGTGAGATATCCTTTCATTTAAATGCAACTTTTTAATAGTAGTGCATAGCTATAGAGCTGGAAGGATCCTCAGAGGTCATGTAGTCAATGCTTCATTTTCCAAATGAGGAAATAAAACCTCGGGAGACTAAGTAGTTTGCTCAGGACACAAAGATGATACATGTTAGAGAGAGGATTTTGGCTTCAGAGTTAGTACTCTTTACCATGTACTGGATTTTGATTTATATTAAGAGTGGTAATAAAGACATGGCTTAGGTTCTCCAGTAGTAGACTGAATATTAAGAATAACAACAGTTGGGGCAGTAGATGGTGCAGTGGATGGAGCACCAGCCCTGAAGTCAGGAGGTCCTGAGTTCAAATTTGGTCTCAGACACTTAACACTTCCTAGCAGTGTGACCCTGGGCAAGTCACTTAACCCCAATTGCCTCAGCAAAAAACAAAACAAAACAAAAAAAGTTAGATGATTATTTGTAGATGGCTGGAGAACATGTCCTCTGAAATGTCACCACAGAAGTGGACAAAGGATCACTTTGTATTTTCTTCTGATGGATCAACTGATCACCTATTTTCTCTTTACTTAGCTAGACAGGTCTTTGGACAACAGATTCAGACTGTTCCCAAGTTTGTACTCAAAGCTTTCCCAGTTTGGAAGGACCTAGCAGAGTCTGAGGCCCACTGGTATAGCCTTTGAGAACCCAGAGTCAATTTCTTACTATAGTGATGCATCATATCGAGCCTATTTGTGGAGAAGGAAACCACTTAAACATGAGAAACAGTTTTTTTCATTCTGTAACCAAACACATCCTCATTTCTTAATCTTTGTTTCCTGTGTTCAAAATAACATACAATAAATTACTCTTTTCTTCCTTGATTACAGGGGAAACATTTAATAGAATAGCAAAATTCACATTAAAAGAGACTTAAGGAACTAAAATCAAGATTTTGGGTGAAAAAACTTAGAACATTTCCCAGCTTATGTTCCATGAAACTATGTTCCAAAGTACAACTAAGAATACCATAAAAAAATTGAAAACAAATATGATGCTATTGACAGTTTTACCTCTAAAATATTAAAGACAAAGTTATATAAAACATCAATGTGATAACTGGAAGGGGTATAAAGATAGTCTTAATTTAATTGAGACTTCTTTTCTATTGTCTTCTTATAGCACCTGCCCCATAGCATTCCCCATTTCAAAAACAGCACCCTGACTTGAAGAATCCTTTGTAATTTGGTATTTGGTACATGTATTGCTGGAATGTTGATCATGATTCATTTAAAGATAGTAAAAATCAGTTGCTGCATTTTTAAGAAAGTGCTGCAATGAGCTTGCCCAGTAAAAGTGTATATAACAACTACATTACCTATTTAATTGCCTGAGCTGATCTTAAAAGCTCTGATCTTTAATTGCCTGATTGAACTGATCTTAAAAGCTACATCTTTTTTTTTTTTCTTTTTAAATCATGGAGAAAATTAAATAGGGCTTTTTGGTAAATAAAATGGTATCTTTAATCTTTTTTTTGTAGACTACCAAGTTATTAAATATGAACAATAGAAACTACAAATATTAATAGGCATGGTAATAACTTCTCAATATAGAGTAAGTTTCTGCCTAAAATTCTTTAGCAGAATCTTCTGGGGTGTCTGGGAGCTTCTACTTCTCAATAAAAAACATAGGTTTTTTGAATCATGAAGGTGGAAGTTTAAACGTATAGGCCAAGAAACTTAAAAGCTAAACCTATAAACATATTTAATAGGTTGTATTATCAAAGCATATTTATTTCTACAGTTGATCACTTTTCAACCCTAGGAAATAACTGTCCAACTGCATTCTAATTCATTACTCTATCTAGACAGATAAAGACATATATACATACACTGGTGATCATTTAAAACTGAAATCCCAGGAGGGAACACTGCTGGACCATGAGATATTAATTATTCCCCCCCATATGATTCTTTTTTTTAAAGCTTTTTATTTTCACAACATATGCATAGATTATTTTCAACATTCACTCTTGGAAAAAAAATTGTGTTCCAAATTTTTTTCTCCCTCTCTTCCCTCCATCCCTCCCCTAGACAGCAAATAATCCAATATAAATTAAATATGTATAATCTTGCTGCACAAGAAAATCAGATTAAAAAGGGAAAAAATGAGAAAGAAAACAAGATGCAAGCAAATAACAACAACAACAAAAGTGAAAATACTATGTTGTGATCCACACTCAGTTCTGGGTGTAGATGGCTCTCTCCATCACAAGACCATTGGATCTGATCTGAATCAACTCACTGTTGAAAAGAGTCACATCCATGAGAATTGATCATCGTATAATCTTATTGCTGCTGTCTCACTTGATTCTTTATACTTTATTTTTCACTTTGTGTAAACTAGGAAACTGAATGAAGCTGGGAGAGAAATGAGAAGAAGGTCCATGTGAAGCTAAAGTACTTCCTCTTTTTGACTTTGAATTGACCAAGATTTTTCTTAGTAGAAGCTCATCTAAGCCTGAGAAGGGAGGTTTAGTAAAAGAACAACTATTAGTAGTCCTTTATACTTATTTATATCTATCCTAGCATATGGGATAAAAATATTTGAATCCATCTAGTGAGATGGCAGCATCCATGTCCATGATATAAAATGTCAGTATATCAAGGAAAGAACTCCCTCCACTAAGGCAAAATGTGATTCTTATATTATCAAATTCAATCAGTTGGCTGAAGGTCAGGAAGTTAAGTGATTGGTCTGGGATGCTATGGTTAGTAAATGTCAAAGATAGCATTTGGACCCTGGACTCTCTGATCCTAAGTCCAACATATTATTTGTTATGCCATGATGCCTTTCAGAGATGCTTGTATATGCCCTTCAAATAAGAGTTGGATATTGGGTCTATGATTTGTGTGTGTACTCATTTTAACAGACAGCAAATGCATAGAAATGCCACTGCTACTACAATAAAGAAAGGTGGGCTGCTGAGTTGTGGGGGTACAAAAATAGTAGTTATTATCAATAGCTCTAGAGACTATATAGCATTCTCCCTCCCATGCCAGAGCAACCTCCAGACAACAATTACAAGCAGGAAGAAGCATGACTTTTCCTAGGTTATTCTAACCTAGGAGTGTCAAACTCAAAAAGAAAGAGAGATCCTTTGTGACTGGTTTAGAAAACCATATCAACTGACTTAGAAAATGACACAGCAACATGCAAATCCACTTGAAATAGTTACCCTTTCAGCACCCTATTTCAACTGAAAGGAAAAATAGATATTTCCCTAACATCAATAGTACTAAAAAAAAGAATCAAATAACCCAGCTGGATTAACAACCCAGATAATCTGTATGACCTTCCTAGAATAAATACAAATGGCACATCTAAGTGTCACTGCTGACAAAATATCATCCAGAAACCTTCAAAAGACTGAAATTATCTATGTGGCTGCTAATTTTAAAAAGACAAACCAACAATACTGCAGGTTAACTAAAACTTCTTCATCACCACTGAATTTCTCAGAAAGATTCTCAGAGGATTACTTGGTTTCATAGCAGTAAAAGTTCATTTGATAGGCAGTTTCTATCACCCACAGGATTATACTGTTGGCATAAAGTATAAATTAACCCTAACAATGATTCTAAAGAAAACAGCATTTTTATGGCACTCTGGTTAGAACTATTCTATAGACAACTGCTGTTTTGTCTTAATCTATTTTTTACTTCTAAAGTCAATATAACAATAAGAATTGATTACTAGGTTAATTAGAATAAGCCCATAATATCTATTTGGGGAGTGAAGGAGGCTATGAGTACTGGATAACCCCTATGAAATTTATAGGATATAAATAATATCATCTATGAATAAAGATAATATAAACTTTTCATATTTTTCCCCATCTACTGCCATTGGGTACATACTTACGCATGCACATACGTGTGCATTCTTACATACACACAGATAATATTGTATTTAAATCACCCCAGCCAAAGTTCCCTAATGCATATTTTTATATCAGCTGCACACTCAAGGATAATAATGATAATAATAATAATAATAGCTAACATTTAGATAGAACTTAATCTGTGTCAGGCCTGTGTAAAGTACTTTACAATTCTTTATTTATTTGATCTTCACAACAACTCTGGGAGTATGGTGCTATCATTCCCATTTCACAGATGAAGAAACTGAGGCAGAAAAGTTAAGTAACTTGTCCAGGGTCACAGATAGCAAATATTTGATCAACTCAGGTACAGTCAGTATTCTATCCACCTCACCATTCATTTAGCTAGCCTCTTGGCAGCAACAATGGGTTTTAAGTAGAAATTTAGTTTGAAGTTTCATTTAACTTGTACAATTGTTATAGAATAAAGAATGAGTGGACATTTTAGTCTGTAAAGCACAGATTTAGGAAGAAATCTGGAATCACTAGGATTAAAAAAGAAAAAAAAATAAAACCTAGTAACAGATGTGATACAACAATTGAAAATGAGTTGTTTTTTTCTCTCATTGTTTATACCTTTTTTAAAAAAATGTTTCTTTTAATCACATCTAATGTGTGTGCTATTGCATTCCCCAACTGTGCATAAGTCTAGAGTGAGCAGATGTGTAAAATTAAACAGTACAGTTACTAACATTAGGCCCTGAAATTGCTTTGTAATAGTCTGTTTCTTACTTAATAATTTGCTCCAAATGTATCCAGACATTTTGGGAACATTAAAATAAGCAAGGAAAGATTCCTTATGTAACATTCAACAGTTATCAAATTATTGTCTCATCTGTTTTGTAAGTAGACCAGACAGACTTCTGACTATTTCATTGATTTCTTATTTAAAGTTTTAAGTTGAAAGTATTAAGAAACTACAATTATCCCTTTCACATCATGGAAACTTAGGGGTGTGGTGCCTCCTGCAATCAGGAAAATCCACATAAAATTTTTTGACTCTTTGTACCAGAAAAGTCTGAATTATTAAGGTATTAAAAATAAAATATGTTGATATTATATAGTACTGTATATATTTTATGCATTTTTGTGGTTCTAAACTTTTTCTGTGTTATTTCTTGGCCTTCTTCACATATTGCCTGAAGTTTTTGCAAAACTACTTGGAAATCCCCATTTAATTTCTTATGCTGATCTGTGAAATACTGAAAAGTCACAATATGTAAGGGATAACCACTAAGTGAGTAAATGAAGGCAAATTCATTGAAAGTCAAAAAATTTAACCAGTTAGAGTTAAGTAATAGGATAGGGCAATGTCATATATAAATTCTAAGAAAGTCTTTATGTAGCTTTACTTAAGCATATATGTTGCAAATATGGAACCTCAAGAATCCATATATTTTCAGTGACAGGAATAGGGCATTAAAATTTTTTGAAAGCATTTTATTATATGACAACATTTTATGTCCCAAACCTTCCAAAAATTTTGAACATCATTAAAGATGTGTCACTATCTCTTAAATACTAGGCCAAATATTAATTTTACAAATAAGGGAAAATTTAAGTCAACACATACCTCTATGCAATATCTTTAAACTCCACAGGTAAGTAAGGCCTTTAACAACCTAAATACAGAAAAGAAAAAGAAGGTAAAAATGTTTTAAGCTATGAATTTAAAATTTTTTAAAAGTTATTAAATCAGATTTCAAAGCAATCAATACAATATTTAATATTTACTAGGTTTGTATAAAACACAATGCTAGGTGTGGTAGGATATACAAAAGAATAAAAGGCATGTTCTGATCTTCCCATTACCCTCCTTTAATCTAATTATAGAGATAAGATATATGTATATAAGACCTTAATAATATGAAATAGTAAATAAATATAAATGTAAAATGTATAGTATAAGCAAGAAATTTATAGAACTTCAGAGAAGAAAAGTTAGGCTGGTGAGATTATTTAAATTTTGAAGGACAAGTAGGTTTTCAACAAGGAGAAAAGGAGAGTGATCTTGATAGGAGACAAACCAATTCAGAAACAGGAAAAAGAGCAAAGTTGTATTTGGAGAAGTGCTGTTGTCCAGTTTGGCAGAAGGATGCACAGGGGAGCAGTAAAGATTGAAAAGGTTGATAACTGTAATAAGGCAATGTAAACATTGAAATCAGGATGATTTGATTTGTCCGTCAATGTATAATACCTTTTGCCAATGTATAATGCCTTCTAATGAGAAAATCAAGAATTGGTATTACATTGTTGATGGAACTGTGAATGGATCCAACCATTCTGGCGAGCAATCTGGAACTATGCCCAAAGAGTTATAAAACTGTGCATACCCTTTGACCCAGAGTGTTTCTATTTGGCTTATATCCCAAAGAGATCTTAGAGGAAGGAAAGGGACCCTCATATGCAAGAATGTTTGTGGCAGCCCTTTTTGTGGTGGCTAGAAACTGGAAACTGAAGGGATGCCCATCAATTGGAGAATGGCTGAACAAATTATGGTATATGAATGTTATGGAATATTACTGTTCTGTGAGAAACGACCAGCAGGACGATTTCAGAGGGGCTTGGAGAGACCTGCATGAACTGATGCTTAGTGAAATGAGCAGAACCAGGAGATCATTGTACACGGCAACAATAAGACTATATGATGATCAATTCTGATGGACATGGCTCTCTTCAACAAGGAAACGTTTCAAACCACTTCCAATTGTTCAGTAAAGAAAGCCATATACACCCTGAGAGAGGGATGTGAAATGTGGACCACAACATAACATTTTCATGCTCTCTATTGATGTTTGCTTGCATTGTATTTCCTTTCTCTGATTTTTTTTCTTGTAGATGCGATTTTTCTTGCACAGCAAGATAAGTATGGAAACGTATACATATATTTGATTTGTCAAGTATTTTAACATAATTAACATGTAGTAGATTTCCTGCCATTTAGGGGAGGGGTAGGGAGTAGGGGGGAAAAATTTGTAACAGAAAGCTTTGTAAGGGTTAATGATGAAGAATTACCCATACATATGTTTTGCAAATAAAAAAGTTTTAATTAAAAGAAAAAAAAAGAATTGGTATTAGCCAATAATTTTTTTAAAAAAATGATTTAATAAATATTTGATTTGCATTATGAAATTACCAGGAAAGTTTGTAAGGTGTAGCACAAAGCTACACATAGAACAACATGGAACAACACATAACTGTAAAATCTTGCAGACAATCATTAAATATTACCCCTGCAAAAATTACCAGATCTAAAACACACGTATTCCCATACTCATGATGTGTACCTCTTAGTTTTGGCCAGTTATTAGCCAATCTTTTGAATCTTTATTAATAAGCTCTCAAAGTGCATGAAACTACTCTCTTCACAAATCATCAGTGTGCACAAGGGCACACTCTGGTAATTATCACAGCAGTTCAAAGAGTTTACATGTGAACTGCTTAAGAGCAGAACTTACAAATTTCTAGGTTCTCCATTCACAAGTTAATTACTCTAATCATCAAAATTTGCTTAAAATTAGCATATGAATTTTGTTAGGCATAAAGAATATACAACATATCAAAATAAAAACTTCAAGCCAAGTAGTAGTAAAATATACAAAACAAACAAAAAACAATCCTTCAAAGGGACAGGTGATCATGGAACTGATTTGTTTTGAAAACAATGCAATTAGATTTGGGAATTCATTGTGTAAATATTTCAACTAAAACAGAAATCCTAAGAACAAGAGAAGAGAAAGAAAACATGAAAAATAAAGTCAGTTAAGCCAATTTTAAAAGATGTCTAGGGCAGGACAAAATCTCTATCAATTAATACTGACAGAGGTTAACATATTTTAATTGTACACATACAGTTCTGCACTACTGAAAAGTATACTAACATAGTGTAATCAATTTCACTAGATATAGTAATGTAAAGAAGAGATAATTGCTTCCAAAGATAATCTACCGGGGAAAATTTTGCATAAAATGAATTTTTACTTTAGTATGGGAAATTTTTGTCTGTTGTGGAACTTACTTCCCAGAAAGTAAAATAAGAAACCACACTGTATAAAGAAGAATGCATTTATTAGTCACAGAAGGGAAGGGAAAGGGAGAATGGAACAAGCATTCATTAAGCTCCTACTATGTGCCAGGTAATGTGCTAAACACTTTATAACTATTAACTCACAACAACCTAGGGAAGTAGGTATTCTTATTATCTCCACTTTACATTTAAGGAAATTGAGGCAAAAAGGTCAAGTGACTTGCCCAGGTTTATACAACTAGTTAGTATGTGAGGTTAGATTTGAACTCAGGCTCTCTGATTCCTGACCCAGCATTTTTATCTATTATACTATCTAGCTGTTCAGAAGTTCAGATACATATTTTTTAGATCTATAAGGATAATACTAGCTAATAATTAATAATTTTCTTTCCAAGTCATAGAAGAGCCTTCTTTTTGGAATAAAAAGTCAGTGTCTGGTGGGCAGTGATAATGATATTAGGTTTAATTCTAGGCTTAAATATTTATATAACTTAAAAATTGTTTATTAAGAAGTAATACATTAGTGAAAATCTTGGAGGATTAGTGAATAGACAGAAAACTCCTTGCCTGAAATACAATTTATCAAAATTATGAAAAGAGAAAAAAGAAAAGTTTTAGCAAGTGTTTCCTAAAATTTTAAACTATGCCCTATTTATTTTTAAGTTTTACTAAAATATACTCACATTTCCTCTTAAAAACACAGGAGAATTCTCATTCTACAAAGAAATCAGAACTCTGTTTATAGAAAACCTAGGGGGCATTATTGGAATTCAGTTGACTAAGTCTTAAAATGCCTTGACAAAGCCTTGACACTCAAAGTACTTATGCCTATTGTCAATCACTCACTTTCTGACAGTTCAAGTGCACATCCTTTCAGGGACAACTTCAATTAACATTAGCACTCAAAATCCAATGCACAACGGCACTGCTTCAGAAACCAAAGTGACAATACAGTGTTCACCCAAAGCAGGACTGACATTATTTCTTACAGGTTTCAAGAAAGCAAACGCTTCTCAGGAGGAAGAGCTGAAGCTAACTATCTCATGTATTAACTTAGGGATTCCTTTGTTCAATTATAGAACCTCCCATCATTCATCCCATGTCTCTAAGATCGGAGTAAATTATTGCTGAAACAACTGAGAGAATCACTCTTGCTTCCTTCTGTTTGGATCCCAGCCTTTATTTCAGTGACTGGAACCAAGAATAATCCTCTGACTACAGGTTTCTAAATGCAAAAAGGAACAGATATTGAAGGGAATTATTTGTCTTGATCTATTTGCATTTTCATCTCTCATTTTCTCTCTTTTTTTTCTCCCTTTTCTTTTCCTCCCTCCTTCTCTCCTGATGCTCCTTCTACTTTTTCATATTCTTTTCCCTGGATGGCACTCTGGGTACTATTTGGCTTTGAGGTTGGAACAGTTGCTGACTTCTGTTCTAGGATAATGCTCATGCTGTCCCAGACAACTGCCTATCTAAGAAAGTAATCACACATAGCAGAAACTGGAATCAAGCTAGGAGAACATTTATTGAATTGCCTCTTTATCAAACTAATTCCAATAAAGTCCTCTAATGCGTCATTGTGGCATGGGGGTGACTGGGCTCTTGAAATACTATTTGGAAATTCTGATTGGTCCTACAAACTAATCTCTCTATGTTTATTACTAAAATGTCAAATCAAACTTTATCTATCAATCTAAGCCACAGTAATTCCTTAAACCCATCTCTGGGAGGAACCAAATCTCTGTGATTTGCATTAGAGCAGGGAGTACCTAGACCAATGTCATTAGAAATTTTTTGTGGGGTAGTGAGATTCAACTATAGGCTACAACTTATAATTAGAGTGAGAGACAAGTAAGCAATAGAATTCTTGAAGGAAGAGAAATTCACTTTTGTTTTTGTATCTCTAGAACCTGGCTATTTGCTTATAAAAGCGGGTACTTAATAAATATGGAATTATCTTTGGCTAATTCTGTTTTGAATGCCATCCCTTCCCTGTCTTCTGTGTTTTACATGTCCTTTCTGCTTTCTTCCTCTTTGTGCTAACCACAGCTTTTTGCCAGCTTGGTATTCATCAACTGTGACTTGTAGAAAGTGCCAAGGCTCTGCTAACCTACTTATATTTCCAAAAAAGAAAGATCTTTAAGGTGGGGGAGAAGAGACAGGGAAAAGTCATTATAAAATTAGGATCTAGCATACATTAAAAAAAGTGGCAAATGAAGAATCATACACCAGATCACAGAGTTAGAAGGACCTGGGGATATTTAACCACAAGACTATTATTTTACAGAGGAGGAAATTCAGGCAAACTCCTTTCCTCATCAGATACAAAGAGCTACCACAAGTCACATAAAAATAAGGGTCAGGGCTAGGAACTGAACGCAGGCCTTCTAATTCTAAATTTAGGAAGTCAGGAAGATTTGGGTTCCAATTCTACTCTGGACATTTACTTTAGTTGAAGCAACATAAACTCTCTATTCCTCAGTCTCCTTATCCACAAAATGGAGAAAAAATAGAACTTACCTCACAGGGCTGGTGTGAAGATCAAATGAGATAATTTGCAAACCTGAAAGTGTGAGCTATTATAATTATTCTCTAAAACTAGGTTAGTCACAAAGGTGAGGGGAAACACACACATTTTAAAAGAAGGTAAAGCTATAAAAAGATCAGGGCAAAAGTGAAGAGTGGTGTGATTTTTAAAAAAAACTGACAAGTTTGTAATTAGTTGATATATGCTGCAGGATGTACCTATTTTTTACTGCTTCTTCTATCCTTGCTCTGAACAGCAAAGCTCATCAGAATAGACATATGAGAAGCCCTTGTGTGGTGGCTCCACTGCACAAAATGAGACTTATGGGTTGCAGGAGAATAAAGAAAAGGAGATTTCTATCTGTATGAAGTTCAAGAGGAGAATGAACACTTTTTAAATTTTTTAAAATGTGGATATTTATTTCCCCTTTTCTGTCTTTTATTAAATGTGCTATTAAATTTTAGATTCATGGACCAATAAAGGTAAAATCATATCATTCATACTTGGAAGAAGAAATAAAACATTCTTATTTTTACATAAAAATCTTGATTTAAAGAATTCCAAATTAATGGCAAAATACTGCACTAAAATATGTTGATTGTGTGCTCCTTAACAGCATTAGCTGTTAAAGCAAGAAAGTTCCCCTCACCCTGGGCAGTTCACACCAATAATTAGAGAGAAAAAAGTAAAGCTGTGAATTACAATGAACTAAGAGGAAATAACTGTCCACGTTGGATTAAAGGATTTAAGTTGTCAGTTTGATGTATAATGAATGCGAAAATCAGCTATTTAATTAAATGGTACATGGTATAATCACTTTGTTATGCTTTAAACTGCTTAAGTTATCAGAGCACCTTCTATCTAGCAATTGTTTAACATTACCCCACCCCATGTGAGACACACTTCTCTAAATTTATTCTGAATCTGAAATCCAGAATTCATACAATGTTTGCTTATCCCTTTAAATTTCATTAGTGAATAGATAGGAATTAAAACAGTTTTATGAAAACCGAACAGAAAGATTGTTTATGACCAAGACCAAATTTCTAGTAGTGGTTTGAAGAACTACTATAAATTAAAATACACAAACACACATATAGATCACAGGACAACAGATTTAGATATGAATGAAGCTTTGGAAGTCATCTAATGCTCAGCTTCTTAAACCCTGGTTTGCGATTCCATAGTCTCATATGTGGGGGTCATGCAATTATGATGTATTATCAGTAAATATTTCATTTGTATACCTATTTTACATACCTCTATACCTGGGATCACATAAAAATGTCTCCGGTGAAAAGGGGTCAAAAGTGGAAAAAAGTTTAAGAAGCCCTGATTTAATCAAGTCAGGTCAACAGTGTTTATTAAGAGCTTATTATGTGCCAAGCATTGTGCTAAAGAACACCAAAAGAAAAAAAAAATAAAAAGTCTCTGCTGAGGAAACTGAGGCTCAGAGTAGTGTAAGTAGATATTAATAACTAATATGTCAAGAGTATGTGATTTCATCAATTTAGCAATTCCCTTGCTATCAATGAAGATCAAACCTCATCTATAATCTATAATTTTACAGATTTGCCTGAAACTCAAGGAGGGTTAGGGACATGCTTGTTAATAATCAATAGCACTAAAGTAGAAAATTTGAACTTAAATTTTTTTTCTTTCAGAATAAAGGATTCCTCATTCCTTCAGAATGAAGTAGTGCACAAACTGGCTCATTCTGTAACTGGTAACTATAAATTGTCTAATTGTAAAGAATACCTTTTTGGGGGCAGCTAGGAGGCGCAGTGGATAGAGCACCAGCCCTGATGTCAGGAGGACCTGAGTTTTGGTTTCAGACACTTAACATTCCCTAGCTGTGTGACCCTGGGCAAGTCACTTAACCCCAATTGCCTCAGCAAAAAAAAAAAAAAACCAAAACCCTTTTTCCATTTCTAAAATAAACAAAAAATCAGGAATCATTTTTCTTTTTAGCAAATTTGAAAAATCCAGTGAATTTTAGTACATTGGAAAAAAGTGATTTTGCTAGGTATAATAAAGTCCTGGGCATATACAGCAATTGAAGTTCCTCAGGGCTATCTAGGAGCTGCAAAGATATTAAGTGACTGAAATTTGTAAGTAATGGACCGGCTATAGAACAGAGGAAAGACAAGAACAGAGGAGGGATAAAGAAAGCAGCACATTGGTGTCTTCTCCTATTAAGACTTATAGAGAAAGAAGGCTAGGGCTAGAGGCTGCCCAAAAAGAGTTTAGTGCCCAAATTTCATGAGGTAAAAGCAAATACTCACTGCTACTGCAATTCTTCCCAGGACATGCTCTGGAATTTTCCTATACACATCCAAAGACCCCCCTGTAGAAATAAACGAATGTAGTTATTTAATACAAACTATAGTATGGCAAAGATTACACTTTTTTTGTACTCATCATTGTGGGAACACTTCTCCTTGCCCTTATGTCACACACTAAATGGTTTTTAGCCCTATTTTCTTTGTGATGAGCATAAATTTTACATCTGCAATTAAGTGACCCACATTTGCACTTAGCCATCTGAGAACACAATTTGTCACTTTCATTTTATTCCCAAGAGTATGATTACATGTTTGTTAAAACTGTGTCAAGAAAAAAAAAAGAAGCCTAATCATGGCTGGGCTCAAAACATGTCCACTGTGGAAATTTAAAAAATGACAGAACAAGGGCTATAGTTAATACTACAGAACAATACAGTACTGTACTATATCAGCTTTCTCAAATGTAAACCTATGGTTAAGAGTTTTTGTCCTGAAAGGATCACAAATCTAGAACTGACAGAGCCCTTATTTAGACCAAAATTTATATTAGAGATGAGGAAATGGATGCCTGTGAAAGTCGACTGGCTTGCCCAAGGTGACAAGGGGCCAGATCACACAGTGTAAGAGATCACATTTGAAAGCAGAACCTATGATTCCAGAACAAGTACGCTTTCTGCCATAATGACAAAAAGATTTACCAGGAGCACAATATAAAAATGTTCTAAGAACAATAATGTTTAACTATAAGACAATGGGATTTATTTAAAGCCACAAATAACCAAACCCAAAACCTAAAGACTTTGTAATTTGGGGAAGTCATACATTAACTTCAAAGATGATGCCATTTCAACTACTCTTTAGACTTCTTTGAGAACTATGTCATAGAAATTGTTCCACAGTATGTGGGTATCAGAGTTCATTGATTTGATCTAATATCCTCCTCCATTTGATTTTCTACTTTATTCATTTGAATGAATGAGGTTTTGATTAAATCTACTCTTCAAGGGCCAAAGATCTGATACTACTGATGATATTAAAAAGAATGTGTGACACTCTGTAGAAAGATGGGGGACTCTGGCTGAGGAATGCTACATACACTGTCAATTAAGGATACCGTGCTGATTGATTTCATTAATCTATTTTTTTTGCTTTGATTTTTAGCAAAAAAGAGTCATTGAATATGGTGATATATCATGAATTGACTGGTTTTATGAAATAAAAATGAATGCATCAATACAACTTTTCAAAAAAGAATATGTGACAATATCAAGACATTTCAAAGTTAGAGCTTAATAATGTTTGAAATAATGGTAACATCACTGGAAGATATGACGTTTTCTCAGATGAATACTTTGAAAATGACAATATTTATTTGGAGATATACATTCTGGTATATTTGAAGGCTTCTGGTTTTTTTCAGTGTCAGAACTTCATAATTATTAGGAATAACATGACAGGAACTTTTAAAGTACCTACTTGTTAAAAATATGTGAAATATATTTTGACACATAGAAAAAATAATAAAGTACATTTGTTAGTAGTCAAATATGGCACTATAAGAGAGTTGGCTCCTTGCATATTTTTTTGTGTATACATATTTATACAATTATATTTTTGCACAAGAAAAATCAAATTTACAAGAAAAAAAATCTGAGAAGGAAAACATAATGCAAGCAAGCATCAATAGAGAGCATGAAAATGTTTAGATTCCCTCTTTCTGGGTGTATATGGCTTTCTCCACTGAACAATTGGAACTGGTTTGAAACATTTCATTGTTGAAGAGAGCCATGTCCATCCGAATTGATCATCATATAGTCTTGTTATTGCCATGTATATTGATCTCCTGGTTCTGCTAATTTCGCTCAACAACAGCTCATGCAAGTCTCTCCAGGCCTCTCTGAAGTCATCCTGCTGGTCGTTTCTTTTTCTTTTTTTTAAATTTTATTTTATTTGCAAAACATATGTATGGTATGTTATACAAATAAAAAGCTTTAATAAAAAAATATGTATGGGTAATTCTTCAATATTAACCCTTACATAGCTTTCTGTTACAATTTTTCCCCCCAATTCCCCACCCCTCCCCTAGATGGCAGGATATCCACTACATGTTAATTATGTTAAAATACTTGACAAATCAAATATATGTATACATATTTCCAAACTTATCGTTGTTGTGCAAGAAAAATTGTATCTACACAAAAGACGTATCAGAGAAAGGAAACACAATGTAAGCAAACATCAATTGAGAGTATGAGAATGTTATGTTGTGGTCCACATTTTACATCCCTCTCTCTGGGTGTATACGGCTTCCTTCAGTGAACAATGGAAGTGGTTTGAAACATTTCATTGTTGAAGAGAGCCATGTCCATCAGAATTGATCGTCGTCATATAATATTGTTGTTGCGTCATATAATATTGTTATATAATGATCTCCTGGTTCTGCTCATTTCACTCAGCATCAGTTAATGCAAGTCTCTCCAGGCCTCTCTGAAATCGTCCTGTTGGTCATTTCTTACAGAACAATAATATTCCATAACATTCATATACCATAATTTATTCAGCCATTCTCCAATTGATGGGCATCTTTTCAGTTTCCAGTTTCTAGCCACAAGAAAAAAGGGCTGCCACAAACATTTTTGCACATGTAGGTCCCTTTCCCTCCTTTAAAATCTCTTTGGGATATAAGCCCAATAGAAACACTGCTGGGTCAAAGGGTATGCATAGTTTGATAACTTTTTGAGCATAGTTCCAAATTGCTCTCCAGAATGGTTGGATCCGTTCACAGTTCCACCAACAATGTATCAGTGTCCCAGTTTTCCCACATCCCCTCCAACAGTTATCATTATCATTTCCTGTCATTTTAGCCAATCTGACAGGTGTGTAGTGGTATCTCAGAGTTCTCTTAATTTGCATTTCTCTGATCAATAGTGACTTGGAGCACCTTTTCATGTGACCAGAAATAGTTTCAATTTCTTCATCTGAAAATTGTCTGTTCATATCTTTTGACCATTTATCAACTGAAGAATGGCTTGAATTCTTATATATTTGAGTCAGTTCTCTATATATTTTAGAAATGAGGCCTTTATCAGAACCTTTGGATGTAAAAATATTTTCCCAGTTTACTGCTACCCTTCTAATCTTGTCTGCATTCATTTTGTTTGTACAAAAACTTTTTAACTTGATATAGTCAAACTTATCTATTTTGTGATTAATGATGACCTCTAGTTCTTCTTTGGTCACAAATTCCTTCCCCTCCACAGGTCTGAGAGGTAAACCATCCTACATTGTTCTAATTTGTTTATAATATCATTCTTTATGCCTAGATCATGAATCCATTTTGACCTTATTTTGGTATATGCTGTTAGGTGTGGGTCAATGCCTAATTTCTTCCATACTAGTTTCCAATGATCCCAGCAGTTTTTGTCAAATAGTGAGTTTTTATCCCCAAAACTGAGGTCTTTGGGTTTATCAAACACTAGATTACTATTGTCATTGAGTATTTTGTCCTGTGAACCTAATCTATAACACTGATCCACTACTTTATTTCTTATCCAGTACCAAGTGGTTTTGGTGATCACTGCTTTATAATATAGTTTTAGATCTGGTCCAGCTAGGCCACCCTCATTTGCATTTTTTTTTCATTAATTCCCTTGAAATTCTTGACCTTTTGTTTTTCCAGATGAATTTTGTTGTTATTTTTTCTAGGTCAGTTAAATAATCTCTTGGGAGTTTGATTGGTATAGCACTAAATAGATAGATTAGTTTAGGTAGTATTGCCATCTTTATTATATTTGCTTGACCTATCCAAGAGCACTTGATGTTTTTCCAATTGTTTAGATCTGACTTTATTTGTGTGGAGAGTGTTTTGTAGTTTTGCTCATATAGATTCTGACTTTCCCTTGGCAGATATATTCCCAAATATTTTATACTATCGATAGTTATTTTGAATGGAATTTCTCTTTGTATCTCTTCCTCTTGCATTTTGTTGGTGATGTATAAAAATGCTGATGATTTATGTGGATTTATTTTGTATCCTGCAACTTTGCAAAAGTTGTGGATTAATTCTAATAGTTTTTTAGTTGATTCTCTAGGGTTCTCTAAGTAGACCATCATATCATCTGCAAAGAGTGATAATTTGGTTTCCTCATGACCTACTCTAATTCCTTTAATCTATTTTTCTTGTCTTATTGCCAAGGCTAGCATATCTAATACAATATTGAATAGTAATGGTGATAGTGGGCAACCTTGTTTCACCCCTGATCTTATTGGGAATGGTTCCAGTTTATCACCATTACATATGATGCTAGCTGATGGTTTTAAATAGATGCTACCGACTATTTTAAGGAAAAGTCCATTAATTCCTATACTCTCTAATGTTTTTAATAGGAATGGATGTTGGATTTTATCAAATGCTTTTTCTGCATCTATTGAGATTATCATATGTTTTTTGTTAATTCAGTTATTAATACAGTCAATTATGTTAATAGTTTTCCTAATATTGAACCATCCCTGCATTCCTGGTATAAATCCTACTTGGTCATGGTGTATTATTCTAGGAATGATTTTCTGTAATCTCTTTGCTAATATTTTATTTAAGATTTTTGCATCAATATTCATTAAGGAGATTGGTCTATAATTTTCTTTCTCTGTTTTTGTTTTACCTGGTTTAGGTATCAGTACCATGTCTGTATCATAAAAGGAGTTTGGTAGGAGTCCTTCATTCCCTAGTTTTTCAAATAGTTTATATAATATTGGAGTTAATTGTTCTTTAAATGTTTGGTAGAATTCACATGTAAATCCATCTGGGCCTGGGGATTTTTTCTTAGGGAGTTGATTAATGACTTGTTCTATTTCTTTTTCTAAAATGGGACTATTTAAGTAATTTATTTCCTTTTCTGTTAATCTGGGCAATCTATATTTTTGTAGATATTCCTCCATTTCACTTAGGTTATCAAATTTATTGGCATATAGTTGGGCAAAGTAACTCCTGATTATTGCTCTAATTTCCTCTTCATTGGTGGAAAGTTCTCCCTTTTCATTTTTAAGACTAACAATTTGATTTTCCTCTTTCCTTTTTCTAATTAAATTAACTAGAGGTTTATCTATTTTGTTGGTTTTTTCATAAAACCAACTTTTAGTTTTATTTATTAATTCAATAGTTTTTTTACTTTCAATTTTACTAATCTCTCCTTTTATTTTTAGGATTTCAAGTTTGGTATTTGATTGGGGGTTTTTAATTTGTTCTTTCTCTAGCTTTTTTAGTTGCAAGCCCAATTCATTGATTTTCTCTTTCTCTATGCAAATAAGCATCTAGAGATATAAAATTTCCCCTTTTTACTGCTTTGGCTGTATCCCACAAATTTTGGTATGTTGTCTCATTATTGTCATTCTCTTGGATGAAATTAGTAATTGTGTCTGTAATTTGCTGTTTCACCCATTCATTCTTTAGGATAAAATTATTTAGTTTCCAATTGCTTTTTGGTCTATTTTCTCCTGGCCTTATATTGCATGTGATTTTTATTCCGTCATGATCTGAAAAAAATACATTTATTATTTCTGCCTTCCTGCATTTGATTTTGAGGTTTTTGTGTCCTAACACATGGTCAACTTTTGTATAAGTTCCATGGACTGCTGAGAAAAAAGTAAACTCCTTTCTGTCTCCATTTAATTTCCTCCAAAGATCTATCATACCTAACTTTTCTAACATTTTGTTTACCTCCTTAACTTCTTTCTTAGTTATTTTGTGGTTTGATTTATCAAGTTCTGAGAGAGGGAGGTTGAGATCCCCCACTATTATAATTTTGCTGGCTATTTATTCTTGCATCTCTCTGAACTTTTCCTCTAGGAATTTCCATGCTATACCACTTGGTGCATATATGTTTAGTATTGATATTGTTTCATTATCTATGGTACCCTTTAGGAAGATATAATTTCCTTCTTTGTCTCTTTTAATTAAGTATATCTTTGCTTTTACTTGGTCTGAGATCAGGATTGCTACCCCTGCTTTTTTTTGTTCACCTGAAGCATAATAGATTCTGCTCCAGCCTTTTACCTTCACCCTGTATGTATCTCTATGTTTTAGATGTGTTTCTTGTATACAACATATTGTTGGATTCTGGTTTTTAATCTAGTCTGCTATCTGCTTCTGCTTTAAGGGAGAGTTCATTCCATTCACATTTACAGTTAAAATAGCTAATTCTGTATTTCCTACCATCTTATTTACCCTAGCTTATGCTTTTCTCTTTCTTATCCCCTTTCCCTCCTTCCTGCTATTTTGCTTTTGATAACCACTTCCCTCAAACAATCCTTCCCCTTTAGAGCCCTACCCACCCTTTTCCCCCCCCTTTCCCTCCTGTTTCCTTATAAGTACGTCTATTATTCCCTCAGAGCCAAATCTGATGAGATGGAGATTAACCCAATTCTCATTCCCCTCCCTTTTTTCCCCTCAATCATTATAGGTTTTCTTTGCCTCTACATGTGATGTAATTTCCCTTATTTTACCTCCTTTTCCTCTTCTTCCAGTGTTATCCCTTTTCTACCTCTAATTTCTTTTTCAGTTTATCATATAATAATCATAAAATCACAATAATCATATCATAATAATCATAAAATCACAGTAATCATATCATAATCATAATGTAATAATAGATTCACAAAATCAACCCTCATTCTATAAGTATCTATAACATAAATATAGTTCAAGAGTTTTTTTTCCCCCTTGTTACCTTTTTATGTTTCTCTTGTGTTCTGTGTTTGTAGATCAAATTTTTTGTTCAGTTCTGGTCTTTTCAGTAGAAATAGGTGAAATTCTCCTATATCATTGAATGACCTTCTTCTTCCCTGGAAGATAATGCTCATTCTAGCTGGGTAACTTATTCTTGGCTGTAATCCAAGTTCCTTTGCCCTTTGGAATATCTGATTCCAGGCCCTTCGATCCTTCAAAGTAGAAGCTGCTAGGTCCTGTGTGATCCTAATTGTGGCTCCCCGATATTTAAATTGTTTCTTTCTGGCTTCTCGTAATATCTTTTCCTTGGTATGATAGTTCTGGAATTTAGCCATGATATTTCTGGGGGACTTAATTTTTTGGTTTCTTTCAGGAGGTGATTGGTGGATTGTTTCAAGGAGTTATTTTGCCTTCTGGGTCTAAAATATCAGGGCAGTTTTCTTTTATGATTTCCTGGAAGATAGTGTCTAGGTTCTTTTTTTCATCATGGCTTTCAGGAAGCCCTATAATCCTTAGATTGTCTCTCCTAGATCTATTTTCCAGCTCAGTTGTTTTTCCTAGGAGGTATTTCATGTTTTTCTCTATCTTTTCATTTTTTTGTTTTTGTTTGACTGATTCTTGAAGTCTTGATGAGGCATTCATTTCCAATTGTTCGATTCTAATTTTTAATGTCTTATTTTCTTCAGTTACTGTTTTTAGTTCCTTTTGCAATTGACCAATTACATTTTTTTGTTCATTGCATTCTTTTTCCATTTTTTCTATTTTAATTTTGCAGTGATCTCATTTCATTTCCCCATGTTTCTTCTAACTCTCTTTTAAGATCCTTTATGTAATCTTCAAAGAAAGCCTTGTGACATGGAGACCAGTTTATGTCCCTCTTTGGGGCTTTTTCTGGAGTTGTTTTACCTTTAGGGGCCTCAGAATTTGAGGTCTGTTCTTCCCTCTCTCCATAAAAGTTGTCTATGGTGAGAGCTCTTTTTGGTTTTTTATTCATTTTTTTTTTAAAGGTATGAGGTCTGTTTAAGGCAAAGGTGGGACAGCTGCTTTAATTTGCCTTGGGGCAGTTCTCCTGATTGAGTTATTTCAGGTACTGGGCAGTTCTGCTTATTGAATTATGTCAGGTGCTGGGCAGTTCTGCTTTAGTTCACCCTGGGGCAATTCTGCTGATTGAATTATTTCAGGTACTGGGCAGCTCCAGTGATTGAATTATTTCTGGTGCTGATCAGTCCTGTTGATTGATTGATCGACCTAGGATGTTGTGTAATGGCAGCTAGGTCAGATGCTCATCAGGGGTTCAGTGCTTCACAATCTACCCCCCACAAAAGGCAGACCCCCCAAACCACTTGCCCACAATCAGGACAGATTGGCCCAAGAGGCCCCCAGAAGTCTCCCAGGTGTGTGAAAAGCACAATGCTCCCACTCCTGTTCCAACTCCTGTTCCAGCTCCCTGCTCCAGCTCCCTGCCCAGGTCTCCCTGCACTGCAGTCTGGGTTCAGCAGACCACCCCTCTGCCCAATTAAAACAGACCTGTTTTGAGGTTCTTCCAGAGTATCTTCTTCTAGAATCGTGCTGTCCTCCAGATATTGTGGATTTTTTTGCTTTAAAATCAGTCTAGAGGCTTCATATGTTGTTGGTTTGAGGGAAGGTTAGAGGAGGTTACAGAGACTCCTGTCTGATCTCCGCCACCATGGCTCCACCCCCGGAAGGAAGTCGCAACATTGCTTTTAAATAGATGTGGAAGTCTAATTTCTAACTTGAGTGTTCAATGCATTTATAAATCCAATGTATGATTTGTTTATCTGGTCTAATAACAAAGACAAGACCAAAGTCACTGGCCCTAAGAGCAGGGAGTTTTACTCAATTCCATGGATCATGCCCAGTCACCTCACAGACACATGCTAATGGTGATAAGAGGTACCCAGCTTGAGTGGAAGGATATATCTAAAATGTGAAATAGACAGAAAACTGACTAAAGTGACATCTCCTGTAAGGAGAAGATCATTTTACATTTTGTAATGTCTACTATGAGCAGTACTTAATGCTCTTCCATGCCAAAGAACATTCTTTCTCTCCTTACCTCTATTCTTAGATGCTTCCTTTAAAGCTGAGATGCTACCACCTTTATCAACTCTTTACTATATCTCGAATTCTTACAGCTCTCTCACTCTCCTACTCAAACTATCTTCTACTTATATGTATGTATATTAGGTCTCTTTAATAAAATGTAACTTACTTTTAAGTCTTTGTGTCTCTAGTGCCTATCATAGTACTTTACATACAATAGGATTTTAATAAATATATGCTAAATTTAATTGAAGTCACATGATAGGCATGAAATAAACACTGTGAATTAATAAAAAGACTATATTATTAATATCAATCATTCATATTGTGCTTTAAAATTTACAAAACATTTTATAAATATCTTCTTATTTTATCCTCACAACCACTTTGGGAGATAGGTGCTGTTATATTCTCTTTTTTGTAGTTGAGGAAACAAAAACAGAGAGAGGTTAAGTGATTTGCCCAGAGTCACAAAGTTAATATCTGAAGCCAAATTTGAATTCAGGTTTCTGCCTCTAGGTCCATCATTCCATCTACTATGCCACCTAATTGCTTCTCTTATTACTGTTTTTATTTATGTGAAACAAATCATTTAATTTTAAAGAAAAGAAATTAGTTACAATTAAATCTTATTACAAGTTTAGATTTTATATTCTAAGCAGAAGTTTTAGAGAAGGTGGATCTTTGATGTTTTTGGTAGGGCAGCTCCCTTCATTTTGATAAGTGGAAACTGCACCCAGCTTTTTTGCATTACACAAAATTCTTTTCCAATCTTTTTCATAAATTCACTATGGTAGATCCAGCCTGGGTTAGAGATTTTCTCCTGTTTTTTAAAATATTAAAAAATAAAACAAAAATAAACAGAGAAAACAAAGGATGAAATCTTATCCATTAATGAATGTTTAGAAAGAACCAAATGATAAGAAGCAAAGTGCTTTCATCCCTTGTTCATTCCAGGCTTTCCCAAAGTTCTACCACCTTTGGTCCTGTTTTTCTTTTTTCCTTGCTTGCCTTTTCTTTTTAGAAAAAGAACTGTATTCCCTGTGTAGATCATTCTGGTTCTGTTGATTTTATTTTCTTTATATCCCTTCAAATAGGTTTTTCCATCTATCTTTTCACTATTTTGAAATCTCAGAGGCACCAGTGTTTGCACTGTTTTCCATTCTGCTGCTTTTCCTCCTTCTTTCTAATCGATGATTATTTTTTCTTTTCTAGTCAAACATTTCTATGATATAATCTCCTAAATTACTTCTGCATGTCATCACTGATAATATACTGCCACTTTCTTTAATCCACCATGGCTCTTTTGATTATCCTTTGGGTTACTTGTAATTCTGAAATCATGGTGTTCTGTGGTTTATAGTCAAATAACAGGAGCATATTAAGAGTGATAACATGGGCTTTTGCAACAGAAAGCATCAGATATCACTGAAAGCACCTGGCAATTTTCTAAATGCGATCCAATTTTATCTCTTCCTATGAAATTCTGTGTTCATCTCATCACTGAGAAGTCTCTCTAAATATTTATCTACTAAACTTAACAGATAACACATTAATATGCTTTTTTCATCCATTTTGGCTGCTATAGAATTCAATGAAAAGACCTTAGATGTATTCAAGACCTCAATGCAATTAAATTATTAACTGTGAAGAGAAGCATCACTACCAATATAAATCCTTTGTTCTGAATGTATAGGGTGCTTACCAAGTCATTGGAAACTGCCTTATGTAAGCATATTTCTTCTTCTTTTAAACTTTACTTAAGTTAAAACACAGCAGGTGACTGAACATTTTTATTAGTTATCATCTATCAGAGTCATATGTAATTTTAGCATGTGCATAGGAGATATTATATGTGAGGTGGTCACTCAAGGCTTCACTTTATTCTACTGAGTCAAGTACTTTGAAAATATACATAAATAATAGAGTAGATCTTAAATGTTCTCTGAAGAAATTATGTATCTATAAATATGGAGAACTATAGAAAACTGTTAAAGCCTATATTTCTTAATCATTTTTCAATTGGGTATATTTTATGCCCATGATTATCATTTAAATAAAATCAATTTAAATATTAAATATGTTTATTTAATGTCTTCTATGTGTAAATGACAATGCTATGGGCTGTAGAGATAAAAAGAGAGATTAGACAGGCTTTTTGCCTTCCAAAAGTTTCCAATCTAGTAGGGGGCATACGACATAGAAAAATACAACACAGAATTGAGCAAGATAAATAGTAAAGAGTCACAAACAAATGTTATGGAAATTTATTAAGGAAGAAATTAATTTTGATTGGAAAGATCTCAGAAAAGGTTTCATGGACAAAATGGCATATAGGTGAGGCCCTGAAATATTAAATATGGTAACAATAGGTAATGAGAGAGGAGAAGAAGGATATTTAAGACAGAGAAAATAGCGTTAAGCAAAAGTTTGAAAGAACAGAATATTCTTAGGGAATGGCAAATAATACCATTTTCTTGAAATGCTATATAAGAAGGAAGAAAAGATTTTTTTTCCTTCTTAGTCCGAATCAATAATTTTGTTAACATAATGAACTTCTGGTGAGAAGATTATTTTTACTAATATAGTTCATTATCTATTTTACAATTCAGGACCAGGAGGTAGGAGCTACATCCAGTGCTTATTTTTGAGGTCAACGACCTACCAACTGTACCATGCTACATTATGAAGTAGAAAATATTTTAAAAAACAGATAACGAAAAATGTCACAGAAGACCATGAAAGAGTATGTTAAATATTCAATAAAAATTATACGATTTGAAGAGAGAAAACATTAAAAGTTGAAAAATGGAGCTGAAAAATTTGGATCTTTCAAGAGAAGAGATAATATTTCATTTAATAAGGTCTTAAGCATGACTTGAATTTATGGCCTTGCTACCAAGCAGCTTGCTTGCATAAGACACATTACATATATGGTTCTAAGACATCCAATTTTTGATAGCTAACATAGCTGAATTTTATCTTGGAAAACCATATATATGACAACTAAAATATACGTCTTAGTATGGTATCAAACGCTGGATTATGAAAAATTCTAGAAAGTCATGGATTATTGTTCCAGTAATGTACTGAGAACCTGAAAATGGAGACTTGAATGTATAAAAAATGGTAAGTTTTAATGGGTCAGGCACTAAACGTGTCACAACAGACATGCTCAGACTTAAAGTTGGTGGAAGAAAACAGTGATTACCTTATTTCATTGGTAAGATACTGGGAAATCTGTATATTGTCTTAATAGTTGGATAAAAAACCAATCCAGACTAGTTATGAGTAAAAAATACAGATGGAAAGAAATAGGGGTAAGGTCCAAAGAAAACTAAATGCAGCTTGGTTAAACAGCTGTGTTGAAAAACAATTTCTTATCTTGCAATTAAGAACCGATTTCTCACTGAAAGACACAGGACATTGGGTTAATAGATTTCTTTAAAAGAAAATCTGTTTTGGCTATTGAAACATTAAAAGCACAGAACAGCTGTTTTGTCAGTAAAGACAGATTGTATAGAAGAATCAAATATCAAACCACAGATTAGACTAGCATTTAATCTGTTCTATTCAAATTTTCAATAAAAGTAAAGGAAATTACATTCTGGAAAATATAGCACTGCTAAAAATTTTAACACTAGTAATCAAAACTACTAGGTTGATTTTAGGATAGAATAAGAGGTAACTATTAATATGTTTTAATTATTTTTTAACACCCTACTCAATGTCTATAGCAAATGAACATTTTAAATCGCAAAGTCAATAAAGCTATTTAGGAATGATGTAAAATGTAAAACTCACCATCCATGAATTCTGTACATATTGAAATCCTGTTTTCTACAAAAAATGCACCATAAAATCCTATAATATATGATGAATCACACTATAAAATAAATAAGACAAAAAAGTAGGTTGGTTAAAAAAAAAAGAGGTAATACTGAAAACATGTTTAAAAAATGATTACTGGGAAAATGATTACCTTATAAAGAATTTCCAATTCAGACATAATTTGTTTTTGAAGTTCCAGTGTAATATCTAGCAATATCACCTAACACAGGAAGAAAAAAAAAATACAATTACAGCCTGTTTGCCCCTTTTCAAATTAAAACTTGTGTACAACTGCTAAAGAATATAAGAATTAAAAAGTTGATTCTCTACCACCATCACCACCTCATCCTTATAACAAACTGCATATATACATCTATTTATTTCTTTGGACTGGGGGAAGTGGTACAGAAATGATTGATGGGATAGGGGAAAAAGCCAGGTCTCCAAGGTCAGCATTAATGGCTTTAAAAGTCAGTTAAGTTATAACACCCTTAATTTATACACCCTATTTTGGCCACATTGGTTATTTTCAGGGAAAGAAAATAGGAGTGACTTGTACCTATTAACCCTCAAACCATTAAAAGAGAATGTGTTTTGATTCACACACTGGAAGATAAGAAACAGGATGACAGATATGAATGCCATTTAAAGTTGGTCTTTTGTTTGTAAAAACAAATAAGTCATCCAAATTTATTATTATTTTTTTTGGCATAATTGGGAGGAAAATAGAAAGCTTTGGTTATCATGTGATATGGAAAAATACCAAAGACGTTTTAGAACTGGAAAAGACTTTAACGACTAACTAGACCAGAGGTTGTTCACCTTTTTTGTATCATAAAAACCTGGCTGTCAACAGAGGTCTGTGGATCCCTTCTCAAAATAATGTTTTTTAAAGTGCAATATAAAATACATAAGATTACAAAGAAAACAATATTGTTATATATAGTTTTCAAAATACCTTTTAAAACAAGTTCACAGATTTCATATTAAGAACCCTTGTTCTATATTAATTCTCATTTTATGGATAAAGAAAATAAGATCCAGAGAGGTAAAGAGATATTCTACTAAGTTCACATAGCTACTAAGTGGAGAACAGAGGTCAGTTTCTAAGCCCTCCCAGACTTCTATTCTAGGATTTTTCCTACTATGCTATGATGCTTTCAAACATATTAAAAAGTATTTATTATTAATTTATTATATAAAATATTAATAAAGTAATTAATATTAAAAACTAATTGTAAGACAATTAAACAAATGAATATAAAACACTTTATTACACAAACACCTATGTTTAATTTTTTTTTAATAGTTAGATATGTAAGGGAGAGAGTACACATTGATGAAAGCATATATCTTCTCAAGCATTTATTATATATTAAAAGATGACCAATTATTTAAATTTTACTTGATTCTTCAGATAAGATTAATGTAAGGGTAGTGCTTACTCTTTTATATATATAAAAAAAAGATTCAGCTAATGAGAAGAAAACTGTAGAAAGGCTTTTCTTTTCTTTTTTTCTTTTTAAAGAGAAAGGTGGCCAAGGTTTCTGACTCAAGGCAATCTGGGAAAAGAACTTCAAGCTTGGGATTTCCAAATAACACTAAATACACTTACTGTCCTGCCATTGTGGTATATACCACCCAATGGTTAAACTTCACTTTATGTTAGAAAAGAAAAGTAAATGTAATCATGTTGGAGAATTAAAAGAACATAAATTATGGACTCCATCCTGCTGATAGAACCAAGTGAGGAAAAAAGGGCAATTTCCAAACACACATCTTAGAGCATTGACATCCATCTAAGGGTAGAAAAAAGCAAAAAGCATAACTAGTTTCTATCAAGAGTTTGCTTTAGGGTTATTTATAAAACCTCTCACCAAACTAGATTGTAAGTGTAATGCAGGACTGCCAAGAAACATTTAACACACTTCCTCCGATCAATAGTCATTTGCCAACAATATTCACTTACATTTTTTCTGACTGTAGAAAACTTAGCAACAAAATAAATTTTTCTAGCACTGTATCAATCTTGAACCATTATAATATTACAACTATACAAGCCTATTTCAGACATAAGGAATATTTTCTTCTAAGAAACTAGGCTAAATCTTAAGGTTTTCAAAGTTATCATGCACTTAATACTTAGCATGACTACTATCAAATATAGCATTATCAAGTTATTATTAATTATAATTATTCATTCACATTATGTAGGTATCCAGCATTTTGAAATAAACCCAAATTGACATTACAAATAATCTTCATAGCTAGATGTTTTTGGATAGGAAAAATGGATATATTTTACTCTTCCAGCAATATTACATGTACTAAAAGATAAACTGGAAAAAGATTCCTTAAATTTAATGTATTTAAGTCTGACATGCTGGTTTCATATTATGGTACAAATCTTCTAAATATAAATGTTTATTTTATTTTTTTTTATCTGCAGTATTCCAGAATTGAGAATTCTTGACTCCACAGTGGATAAAAATGTAGATAATGTCATTTGGAGGATCTTGAACAAGAAAATAAAGTTGATTCTTAAATCACAGTGCTTCTGGAAGATTTATTACTATAGATGAAGTTTATTTTCGTTACCTCATGTATTCTTGTGAGTGATCATTAAAATGCTAAGAAGTAAAGTCAATTTCTTACTGGATGCAGACCATGAACAAAATCAGCAAAATATTAAATTTGTTTAAAGTATCTGAAAAAAAAACAGTCCCAAAGTAGGGACAGCTTGAGTCAAGACTGATGTGGTTTTTACCCCTCACTCTCTCTCTCTGCACCTCTTATTTGGGGTTAAACAGTCCAAACAGAAAAGTATTTGAATATTAAGCATTTCACAGAGAAAGAGATAAATGTAAGCCTGAAATACCTGAGTATATTTCCTCTGCTCTCCACTACACCTCCAGGACAAATAAAGATGAGTTGTCAAGTTAAATACAAGCAGTCAAGTGACTGAATTATAATTTACTCTGTGCTCAATTTAAATTAGTGTGAGGCTATTAAAATATACAGTATAAATACGGCAATTCATCACAAGCTGTCATGGATGACTTCATTTATTTGCTAGAGTGGCACACGTTCTACTGAAGGGAAGGAGAGCAAAATCACAGGTCAAATTAAGCTGCTATTCTCTTTTAATTCACTTATTTAATCTATGGAGACATAATTGTCTTTTATAGTATGTACAACTCAGGAAGGAAATTTGGGAGGATTACAGTCAGTATACAAATGATTAATCAAATGGTCCATTTAAATGCTAGTTTAAGAGCAGCAGAAATCCAAAGCAGTCAAAGAATGATAATCAGTGCATGCTACATACTATGCTATGATTTTTTTCCCTTGTAGATGGATTTTTCCCAATTAGGGGGGAAAAAAAAAGCAATACTGGGGAATCCATTAAATCCTCCAAGCATTACCTAGCTGAAAGATTTTTATAAAATACTTTAATGGTATAAAAAGGTTTAGTTTGCAAGTTGGATAACAGTATTTTATATGCTTTTCTTGCTCTATTTACTTGCAATTTTCAAGACTACCTTTAACAAAAATGGTAGTTACTAATAAGTTTCATGAATTATAGTCATTGTCAAGTACTTACCCTGCAGTGCACTGATGATTAGTATTTCTTTCAGCATTTTCTTTGGTGAAAAGATTTCTAAATTTTATAGCAGCAAAATTAAGGTAACTTTTATTTTTTTCCCTGAAATTTAATTTGCTTTACATTCTTAATCCTCCATCTTTTTTTGGGGGGGAGGGGGGAATGAATTTCACTCATTCTAGAGAGTCACCAAAGCCCAATAGTTGATTTTTTTTTGGGGGGAACGACTTATTTGTTATTCTTTACAATATACTTTTGTGACATATGGCATACTTATTTCACACTTAAAGTCACGGAGAGATACAAATACTATTTCCAAAGTCAATTGAAAAGCCAGAAATAAAGCCAGGAAAAAACTAAATGTACCTCAAACTCTTCGTTTCATCTTGCCTACTAGTATAAGAAAAGACAACTGGCTAAGAACAGAGGATAATAAAGTTCACTATTTAGTCTGTCAATGATAGAACTATGACACATTTTGGAAGCTGCTATGAGTTGCTTCCACAAATATTTATTGAACACCTAATATGAAAATGATACTGTATTAGGCACAGTGAAGTATAGAAAAGGAAGAGGCATGCTTCTAAGGAACATTTATCCTAAAAATAACTCTTATTTAAATAGTGCCTAAAGGCTTGCAAAGTGTGGGAGGTAAGACACATATGCTAATAATTATAACACAAAGCAACATGTGAGATTTCCTAAGAGATGTACAAAGTACAACAGGTGTTCAGACAACAGAGATCTGAGATGAAGAGGTAGCATCTGAACTAGACCTTGAAGAGATAGGATTTCAACAGACAGAGATGGGGAGGAAAAGAGGAGGATGCCATTCCAAGCAATGGGCAAAAGCAAAAGCACAAAGGCAATACAATTCAGTATGAGCTCAACAAATAGTCCAGTCTGGCTAATGCACAGAGTAAATTATATAGGAATCAGAAGGGATAAGCCAGGAAAAGCAGCCTGGAGTAAAATCTTTTGTTGTTGTTTAGGCTTTTCAATTGTGTCCAACTCTTTTTGACCCCTTTTTGGTGTTTTCTTGGCAAAAACACTTAGAATAATCAGTCATTTCTTTCTTTAGCTCACTTGACGTATTAAGAAACTGAAGCAAACAGGGTTAAATGACTTGCTCAGGATCACAGAACTAATAAGGATGTGAGGCCAGACTTGAAGATAAATCTTCCTAACTTCAGGCCTGGCAATCTGTCTGCTTTGCCATCTACCTGCCTCAAAGTCAAATTTTGGAGGGCCTTAAATGGCAGGCTAACTAAGAGACTGGGGCTTTATTTGGTAAGGAAGAAAAGAATTATCACAGGTTTTTAAGCCAGGAAGAGACATGATCTAGGCTATGTTTTAGGAAGATTAATTTAGAAATAGTATATAGGATGGATTTAAAGCAGGAATAACAAGAGAGGCAGGAGATAGGGAAATTAGTAAGAGGTCACTGGAATAATCCAAGAGACAGTTAATATGGATCTGAAACTAGGTGATAGCAATGGGAATAGTATGAATGAAATGAATTTATCAAACAATCAAAATAAAGAATCAACAGAATTTGGCAATTGGTTGAGGTAGGAAAGGAAAAGGTCAAAGATGACTATTTAGCTTTAGCTCTGAATAAAGAGATGGGAGGGATACCATTAAAATAAAGGAAGTCAGGGGAAGAAATTATTTTTATGCAGATAATAACTTAGATTTTAGATGTAATGAACTTCTGGTGTTAACTAGCAG
Organism: Myrmecobius fasciatus; assembly: GCA_023553655.1. Taxonomy (NCBI): domain Eukaryota; kingdom Metazoa; phylum Chordata; class Mammalia; order Dasyuromorphia; family Myrmecobiidae; genus Myrmecobius; species Myrmecobius fasciatus. The sequence goes on from JAJPUD010005757.1 coordinate 99,565, forward strand.
GATTCCCAAGTCATAACATTATGTGATCAGAAATACTAGAGTAGGACTTAGCAGTGGTCAGGGTTAGAGACAAGGATTTGGAAATTATTTGAACAGAAGTGAAAACTGAAACCATAGTAATAAAAAAGGAACTTGGGAGAAAAAAAAGTGTTTTGATAAAAGTGGAAATCTGTTTAGAAGAACAGCACATGTTTCAGTAATATGGGATTGCTTGTTTTCTAGATGAGGGGGGAGGAAGGGAGGGAAAGAGGAAAGTTTGTAACACAAGGTTTTGCAAGGGTGAACTTTGAAAACTATCGTTGCATGTATTTGGAAAAATAAAAAGCTATTATTATAAGAAAAAAGGTGCTTAGTTTGTGGATTTGTGTTCAAATCCCAGCTCTGCCACTTACTATCTATGTGACTTTGGATGAGTCACTCACATCTCTAAATCTATAATCCTATAATATCATTAAAATGGTTGATTCTGGGGCAGCTAGGTGGTGCAGTATATAGAGCACCAGCCCTGAAGTCAGGAGGACCTGAGTTTAAATCCGGCCTCAGACACTTAACACTTCCTAGCTGTGGGAACCTGGGCAAGTCACTTAACTCCAATTGCCTCAGCAAAAAAAAAAAAATAAAAAAAAAAAAAAAAGTTGACTACGGGGTAGAGATTAAGTGGGGATTCCAAATGAACAGTGGTACTGATATACTAGAAAAACAGGATTTCTTCTATTATTTCTAAATCTCTTTCCTGAATGATAATGGGAAACTTAAAACCCAACAGTTCTTATTTGTTCTATTTGTTCTTTTTTTTTATTAAAAGCTTTTTATTTACAAAACATGAGTGATTTTTCTACATTGACCTTTGCAATTTTTTTTTTGTTCCAAGCTTTTCCCCTCCTTCTCCCCATGTTCTATTTTTTCTAATCTTACTGTACACTGAGCAATTATGGACATATGGGCAATGGTGGGAAATTGGTGCTACTTTTTTGCCTAATAATAATTTTTCTTTTCATAATATACTTCTGTTTATAAAGCTGTTTCATTACCCAGATGAGATCATTGTCATCTACAAACATGGATGTTTCACTTTAGTACAGTTATAAAAATGTTAAAAAAGATCCTTCCTTTAGGAAAATTCAGGCTTGCAGAGCAGTATCATATGGTTCCAAATCTTTGTTTCCATTTTCTAAACAAACTTCCTATGTATGACAGAATCCTTCCTCCAATATCCAGTTTAATATGCTACCTATCTCTTCTGAAAGAATAACTCCATTATGACCATTCCCACCTGCTCCTGCCCATATGCTTTACTTACCCTCCTCCCCAAGCCCCCAACCTTTCAAAGAACTCTAGCATATTAGTAGGACATGATTTCTTTTTAGAGGAGTCATGATTTCTTTCCCTCAAAAGCTTATTCTTTCATAAGTTTTCAGTGATCCTACTATTTATTGTCCTTTTCACTGTTGGTCTGCAGATCACTCTATAATCTTTATGATGGATAAGCAAATTACATGTACAATGATCCCTTGCAGCTAGAATAGCACAATTTAATGAAGAGTTTTACAAATTCAATCTATTTCTTTAAAAAACAAAACAAAATTAGGCATGTGACAATATTACAAAATCTTTTGTTATGATTTATTTATATTTGTCAATTAATTCTAAAACAATATGTCTACTTATTCACTTACTCTATACTACTTATTATGTTGTATTATTTTGGTATATTATACCACTTATTATATACTATTCTAGAACCACTTATTCTAAATGCTGTAATTTAAAGTGTTATTCAGAAAATACAAAATAAATTTATTATTAGCTCAAACAAAGCACAACTGGGTAAATCTACTGCTAAAAAAGTAACATAATATATACTCTAAAGACATATAAATGAGTCTCAGGTTATAAGTATCATTGTTCTCCTTTATTTTTGTAAATAACTGAGAGTTAATTACATTTAACAAAAAAATCTGAAATATCAACTTATCCATTCATAGGATCCATAGGATATCAGTGAATGGAAACCAGTCAAGAACATTTATTTAGTGCCTACTCTGTATGAGGCACTGTTCTATGTGCTAGAGATAGAAATATAAAGAATGAGAATCTTTACCCTCAAGAAGTTTATATTCTAACAGGAATCAAACAAGGGACAAATATGAAAAATAAACATAAATCTAAAGAAATGTTTATTGATTTTATTAATCTCTATAGTCAAATCATTTATGAAGTTACAATGACAATAGTAAAAGACGTATAAAGTATATGCAGAGTAATGAAAAGACTGGATTTGGAGAGAATAGTAGATAACATTTAAAAAGTCAAGACTGACTGGATAGAAGCTGAAAATAGAATTTCAGACAGAGAACTGGTTCTATTACCAATTAGAAATTTAGACTCTCTACACCTCAGTTTCCTTTATCGTAAAATGATGGAGTTGGGACTAGATGACATCTAATTTTTCTTCAAAACCTAAAATTCACAGGGTTTATCTTTTGGCAAATATCTCTAATAGTAAACTTTGGGGCAACTTAAAAAACAAGCTATTCAAAACTACTAGACTAAAAACATCACTGAATATAGTTTTAGAGCCCAGTGTATAAACAAAGGAATAGATATGGTGACTAAAATAGCTAAACTTTTCATTCACTCATTTTGGGCTGATTTTTATGTAACAACAATTTTGGTAATGTCAATTTTGTTATTTTGTTATATTTAAACATCTTATATTAATGGAATCACAACAAGTTGCTGCCATTGCTAAATATTTCCTAATTTAGCATGATAAAGTCTAAGACAAATATGAGTAGGTGCTTAGAATTCCAAAAGAGGACATAGGTATTTCTAACTACTGCCTGAAGTTGATAGCTATCTTACCCTCTCTCATCAGCAACTACTGAATGAATGCCCCAGATTTTTGCTATGCCTTTTGGAGAATGTTAGTAAATCAGAAAACATTGATTAAATACCTGTTATATACCAGGTTTGAATGTGGTTTGAGTATAAAGGTATTTTTAAAAGGCATATTTAAAATATGAATGTAAATATAATAAATAAGTCTATAATATAATAAAAAGGTATAACAAGCATCAGAGTGAGACAAAAGTTAGCATTAAGAATATTTTTTTAAATGGAGAACAAGATTATAGAACCTCATTCACAGCTTACCTTTACAGCTAATATTTTTCCACTTGGGACATGATATGCTCTGGGAAAGAAAAAAATTAAATAACTTTTAAAAATAGCTTATTGATACATTATAAATTCAATCATCATGTTTGTGCACTGACAGATTTCAAGTAATGCTAACAATGATAAACGCCCTTTATTGAGCATTCATTGTGTGAAACTGTACCGCACCCTCAACAATTTAGTATAAACAGTAAATCTGTACTGTTTGTTCTTAAACTTCAATATTGATTTCAAGATATGACTTCATCAGTATGACTGATTTTATTGATGTATAACACAAATATCCATGCCTTAGTAGACATCTTCATGAGATGATAATAGCCCCCCAAAAATATTACCTGATAGGTAACATTCTGGTACATATACACACAAAAATTTTTAAATGCTTTATTCTGTAACATACTCAGAAATGCTGAATTTCTGCCACAATTATATCTGATGATAGACATAATCTGATAAAAGCCATCAGCTGATTGAGGGGGGAAAAGTTCTAGGAAAAAATAAGAAGGAAAGGAGTGAGATGCTTTCTATATATGAACAAAATAATGGGGTGATGAGCTGAAGAATGGTAAAATAATAAGTGAGAAAAAATTGTTTAGAGAAATGTCAGAATGTAGGGCTTCCAGAAAATAAATGTTAAGAAATTAGACTGAGGTTTTTTATGTTTAATGTAATGTAGCCTCTTATATCTAGACAGTAATGAATTCATAGGAGAAATTCTATAAGCACCATAATCCAGAAGCAATTTGGCTTATACGAAAATGTTAATACAAACAAGTAATCCCAAATTATCCTATTATTCCATCCCACTAAAAAGAAAAAGGCAAATGTTTGCTTAGACCTAATATCTCATATAAGAATTTATACATTATCCAAAGTTGGCTGTTCTTCCAAATTCCAAAATTGGTATAAAATGAACATGCCAAAGTCAGGGAAGACAGTTTATTTATTCCTAATTCCATCACCAAGTAAAAATACCTATCTGCACTGACAAACATTTGCAAAATCACCTTATTGTGCTTCCAACATTTTAATTGGTATTGTCATATTAGCTAAATTGGCTCTACCATGTACACTGCATGTATCTAGTATGTTTTAATGTATATATATATGTATACATATATATATATATATATATTTCTTCTCCATTGGACTAAAGCTCTTTCAAGGAAAGGACTTTTTTTTTCCTTTTTCTTTATATCCCTAGTACTTAGCATAGACCAGAGCACACAATAAGTATTTAATAAGTATTTGCTGATTGCTTCTAAAAATAATATGCATTTCTTACAAACTCAACCCATTAATATTAGTTTCCACTTAGGTAGAAAGATTTGTCAGATTTCTCTGATGGTCAGGTATTTTTAAAGGTTAGGTGCATAACTTTTACTGGGTGAAATTTAACTGGAAACAACTTACCATAATGTGACTTGCTTATTTAAGTAATCAATATAATTGTAAAATCTTGGACAAGCTACTAACCCTCTAATTCGATGATTCCATTGATTCTTACACTTACATAATACAAGCTAAAAAGAGTATACTTACAAAACAAATTAATTTGGAGGTGATTACTCACACTTCTGAAATATTCTTTTGAGTTGCAAAAGGATTTGTTATAACGCTTTGCTAAGCAGTCAACCTCTCAAAGGTACATAAAATATGTTTCAATTTATAAAGATTCAATGATATACAAATTTTTAGAAATTTACATTTTATTCTTTATAATACCAGTGCTGGTGAATAGGAGATATCTTCTTGAATAGAATGCCTTGTTGCTTAAGCATTAAATTCAAATTTGATAAATAATGAATATCAAGCATGTGCGAATAACTGTGCTAAACTCTAAACAAAGACAATAATCCTATTCTCAAGGCAGTGACAAACATGTAATCTGATTAGATCAATATGAGCTTGGAATGCTCTGCCTCAGGCTGGACACAAATAGCCCCTACGACCTTTTAGGGTGACATCTCTAACTTTGCATATCTTGCATTCTGAACTAATTCAATTCTGCTTTGCTCATAGAGTATAACATTTTTTTTCTCTTTGAAGTACACTCTGCAGGGCAATCCTGTATCAGTGTCTCCCATGTCATACAACCAATTCTAAAGTTTTTAAGAGATACCTGGAGAGTGTTCTTGTATTGATTTTTCTGTCTTGTGAGCACTTTCCCTGTGTGAATTCTCCATAAAATAAATTTTTTTGGCAAGTGTACATTTGGCATCGAACAATGTAGCCAGCCCAGCAGAATTTTGCCCTATGCAGTAGAGTTGGAATGTTCGGCAATTTAGTTCAAGAAAGGATCTCAGTGTCTGGTATCTTATCCTGCTAGGTGATTTTCAGAATCTTTTCAAGACAATTCATATGGAAGTGATTCAGTTTCCCGACATGGCACCAGTACACTGTCCAGGTTTCATAGACATGCAACAATGAGGTCAGCACAACGACTCTGTAGATGTTCAATTTGGTGGTCGGTCAAATATCTTTCTTCTCCCACACTTTCCTTCTGAGTCTCCCAAACACTGAGCTACATCTGGCAGTGCATGTGTCCATCTCATTATCAATGTGGACATCCCTAAACAGTATGCTGCCAAGGCAAGTGAACTTATCCACAGCAATCAAAACTTCACCACTTGCTGTAACTGATGATCATAGGATCACAGATTTAAAGCCAAGAGAGTCCTTATTACAGATGAGGAAGATGAAGCTAGGAAAGGTTTATTGACATTGCCCAGGATTGCACAGCAAGTTAGTAGCAGAGGAAGTATTTGAACATAGGATTTCGTGACATCAAGCCCAGCATGATATTCACTCTGCAATACCACCTCTCTGGTGAGAATGGAAGCAGGTAGACTCTTAAGAGTATGTTCAGCAAAACAATTTTTAAAATTACTTTATTAATGCATTTTAAACCACATTTATTTCCTAATAATCTCTGCCATAGCAGAATAATAATAATAATATAGCACAGTAGATAGAACTCTGGATTTAGAGGCTAGAAAACATACCTTCAAATCCTGCTTCTGATATTTACTGATGGTATGAGACATGGCGTAAGATTTAGCAACAGTTTCTATTTACAAGTCGCCTGCAACATTTATTTCACAGATAATGTATGTAAAGTATTTATTCTACTATATTCCACCTGTTACCTTTCCTTCTAAAGATATATATGAATAACAGAAAAGCTAAACAAAAACTGGCAAACATAATGACTGAGAATGACAAGAGTAAGTAACACTATGCATTCTTGGCATAACACCTTTTAACAGAGAGGGAAGGAGTGTCTGTCCTCAAGAAGCAATACTAATTGTTTCCTTCCTTCCAATGAAATTATAGGTCCAGTTTCCCAACAATGCCATATTTGACAGAACTGGAAACTTTTTTTCATAAAATCTACCCAATCAGTTGTCAGGACTTATCTGTTCTGCCTCCAAAACATCCCCTACCTTTAAAAATAGTATAATATTAATAATAACAATAATAAATCCTACTTACAATATCAAATACAAGTTTTGCTGCCTTTTAGTGTTTTTTTTTCCATTTATAATCATTGTGCATTTTCTTCTAGTATTGATTTTTCTACTCTGTGGAATCCCTATTTTTTTTTAATTCTTTGTATTGGCATTACTTATAGTACAAAACCTTTCCATTATATTCGTGTATAACAATGTGCTTGTTCATTCACTCAATTCAAATGATGAGTTCCTACTTTGCTTCCAACTTTTGGCTATTACAAAAAAAGGTTTTATGAATATTCTTTGGCATATATAGAACCTATATAGAGTTATTTCTCTAGGGAAATTATTTAATCCATGTATATAAAATTCCATTTACTAACAAAACAGATAAGAGGGTTCCATTGTGTGTGTGGCAGCTCATTTTCTGGTGGAAAAGTTAACTTAAAATAGGATTCAAAAGAATATTGTACTTGTATATAACTGCAGGTAACACATATTAGAATATGATATTATTTCTTCTGTATTCTGTTAACTAATGCCAACTTATTTTAAATTTGAATGTTAAAATTTCCAACTGAGAATAGTAATGTAAAGGTAAAACAACTGAATGCATAGACCAAAATTGAAGAGTAAAATTTTTTAAAATCGTGTTGTTACTCTGAGTAAAAGAGTGTAAAACATCTGGACTTTTGAGATAAGTAACAATAAGAATATAATGAGGAGATACTCTAATACATACTGTATTGGACAGTTTGGCAACTTAATTAGCTTGTCAAGAAAGCTGATCCCTTTCCCAAAAGAGAGATCTCATGTTTCCAAGTGAATTAAAAGGAAAGACTTGATGATTTAATTATGATGCACGCTAATTCATCCGTGGAAGTTTGGGTTGGATTTCGAACAATGAAGAGATCCCTGGTTTGGTTTACAGTGCATTGACAATACCAATTTAACATTTAATTATCATGGAGAATTGGATCACAAAGATGATGTGAGGCATATGGGTAGAACATATCCCTCAGCTTTGCAAATGGCGTACTATTTGGAAAAAAAGGAACTTGTTTACTTTAGATTGATACTGCATCTCAATTGTCTTGACCTTCCTCAACACATTAACTGTAAAGTGATTAATGAAGTTTGAATAGAAGCTTTGGTTACACCAAAAGACAACTGTACACCTCTTCAGTGTTTTAATTAACAGCTAACACTTCAAATTAGTCTGTAGTTGCCACAGTAATTACCTGTTCCAATGAGTGTATGGGGGAAACATTTTTTATAAGATTTTTTAGTGCCTAGTCCTTTTTCTTTATTAATTCAATTGAACAAACATTTAAATATCTATTTCACATATCAGTCACGGTGTTTGGTTTAGAAGGTTCAAAGACAGGGATGTACAGCTTATGGACTGATTTAACAAAGAACTTGAACCTAAATGGGGAGGAGGGTAATAACTACATCTTGATTTTCATTAATTTTTGGTTTTCTTTGTAATTCTCTGTATTTCATTTTGTGCATTTAAAAATGTGATTCTGAGAAGAGGCTCATAGGCTCCATAAGATTACCAAAAGGATTCAGAAGACAAAAAAAAAAAGTTAAGAATGGTTGGTATAATGCCACATATAGAGAACTGGGAATACCACTTGGCTTGAATGAAGAGTTTGTGAGGGAAAATAATGTAAAATTAGTCTAAGTTAAAGTTAGTTTGTAAGCCATTGAGGTGTCTTGAGCAGGGGAGTGACAAATTGTGAGGCATTTTATGAGTATCATTTAAATACTGGTGTGGAGATTGGACTGGAGAGAGGAAACACTGGATGCATTAAGACACTATCTAAAGAGTATAATCCAGAAAAAAGAGTTGAGGATGTGAAGGTAGTGGTAGCATGAGTAAGGAGACAAATGTGAGATGTTATGGAGACAGAATTGCTAATGATCTGACTAGATAGAAATATCATAGAGTTTATGAAAAAAAATTCCCAATTCTTAAAATCAAGTATGGTATTTTAGGTGAGTAACTGGACCTGTAATTTCATTAGAAGGAATGAAACAAGTATTGATTATGTGTCAGGTTTTGTGCCAAGCACTTTAGAAATACTATCTCATTTGATCCTCACAACAAGCCCAGCAGACACGTTATTATTATCACCTTAATTTTACAACTGAGGAAACTGAAGCAGTCAGAGGTGAGGTAGACTTGTCCACGGTCACAAAGCTAATAAGGATCTGAGACTGAATTTGGGACTAACAATTTGATTTTCCTCTTTCCTTTTTCTGATCAAATTAACTAAAGACTTATCTATTTTGTAGGTTTTTTTCATAAAACCAACTCTTAGTTTTATTTATTAATTCAATAGTTTTCTTATTTTCAATTTTATTAATCTCACCTTTTATTTTCAGAATTTCCAATTTGGTATTTAATTGAGGGTTTTTAATTTGCTCTTTTTCTAGTTTTTTTTAATTGTAACCCTAATTCATTGATCTTCTCTTTCTCTATTTTATGCAAATAAGCATCTAGAGATATAAAGTTACCCCTTATAACCGCTTTGGCCGTATCCCACAAATTTTGGTATGTTGTCTCATTATTGTCGTTCTCCTGGATGAAATTATCGATTGTGTGAGACTGAATTTGGAATCAAGTCTTCCTGACTGCAGGCTTGAGGGTCTATATACTAGACTGCTCAGCTGCCTAGTTTGCTTGACTATACTTATTTGTTACATAAAAGGCTTTTTAAAAAAAAGTATGGAAGGTGCACTGGGGGAAAAGGCAGTTAGTTATAATAATGAAAAATAGTGTCAATAAAATTAATGATAAAGATAAACTGAGGCACAGAGGTGTAAGCATGACCAATTTATTAACTAATAGTCAATAGGTACTGAGCAAGACTGCTCAGTAACTGCCTTTGACAGTTAGAGCAGCTCTTTTAGGTAGTTAAAAATATAGGGTGCAAAAATAGCCCAATGATTCAAGTTGCATCTTAATCTATGATTGGTTTGATCCAGAGATTGGACTATGATCAGACTGACTCAGAGAAGAGATTTCTAAAATCCAAGACAACAAGACAAACAAAGTATCAGAGTTGACTACCACAATCTAGAACACCTCAGGATCAATAAAGTTCTAAGTTTACAATTTTTGTTATTGAATTCCAGTCCTTAAGAACAAGGAAATTAAACTTCTTACAAATTTAACTAATATATTAAGCCTATACAATCAAATCTAAATTTAATTTACAAATATTGACTGTGATTAGAAAACAATGATTAGATATAATTCCCAATCAAAAACAATTTCAATTTCACAGTTTCCCCTTTTGATTCTTGAAAGACCTGTCTTTCATGGACTATTACCTTTGAGCTCTCCTATGACTGTCAAATTGACAAAAACTGATGGGGGAGGTCCCCTTCATAAAAAGATCTCACAGAGGAAATGGCACATAAGGAAATAAGGAAAGAAAGGAGTACTAACATAACATAGATGATTTTATTTCAAGTACATTTATAATAACATCTTATTATAACTGAGGGGATTAATAATAACTAAATAATAGTGAGAAGGGATTCAACAGTATTGTTGAATGATATGTGAAGGAACTTTGTAGTGAGGTTATGGCTACAATCAACATATCAATCTCTGCATTTGGTAGGAAAGAGATCTTAATTAGATGGATAGTATTAGTGCTACTATCTTTTTGTAAAGATTCTTCAAGCGTGAGAAGGGAACAAATTCAAGTTCTTTCCGAGTCTGAAATCTATTGAGATCACTAATCTTTTTATTTTTGCCAGACATCACAAGGGTTAGGTATTTCTTTAGGTGACAAGCCAAGCATTTGGGTGTATTATAGAATCATTATTTGTAATACATGAAAAAGAATACCATTTCTCTATTACTTTAGAGAAGAAAGTCCTACAGTCTGCATTAGTGAGAACCCTCTAATAAGAGCAACAAGCTTCATTCCCATGGATCACACAGACTCTTTGAGATAGCAGCTCAATATTCAGATGCAGGAGCTTTGTTAGCACAATTGTGAGGGGTGGGGATCCTCTTAGATCAAATGAAGCCAAGGATAAGGCACTTCTGAGAACTGAAAACCTGAGTCCTGGGATGTTGAAGGTGTTCTTAGCTTCATTTGTATACTCAGATAGTTAAAGCTGACCATCAGGAAGACACATAGAAACAATCCTTGAGGAGAAAAGTATCATTAAAATGGATTATAAACAGGATGCCAGATTGAAGAATGGTAATTTCATGTGTCATTCATCGATCTGTCAAACTCTTTCCAAAGTTCTCAAGTTTGCAAATCTAGTTGTGCCAAAGAATTGGTTATCCCAAACTCAGTTTCCTGATTTCCAGTTCCTTGTGGCAGAGGACCCAGCTGGTTGCGCCTCATGACCAGGGAGTTGCAGGTCAGTTAAAGGCTCATTGGTGAAAGGTGGGCAGGTCTCTTCCCTTTGGCATTTACAACCTCTGAGAGCAAAGCCCCACCATAGTATTTCCATGACAAACACTGAGCACCTCGTGCTAGTGAGCCTGTTGATGGTGCTATCATTATCACCAGGGCATGAAGCAAGTTCTTTTCTTGAAGGCCTTCTAAAGACTTTATAGCTATCACAAATCAAGATGCCATAATGATGACCTATAGTTCTATCTCAACCGACTAGACCAACCATCAGTTGGCAAGGAGGAGTGATTGTAGGAGTAGCAACAGGGGGTGTTTCTGGATGTAGGTACTCACAGAGGGGCAGCTGATGCGCTCCTATAGTGGATGGTTTGGAGCGAGCAAACAGGTATCTTTTAATATCTCTTTCATCTTTCAGATGAGATGTCATTAGGCTGGTATGAATTTTCAGACAGAGGTATTGCTTTGAAAATTGGAAAATCCATGCTATAAAGTAACTGAGTTTCAATTTCTTATGGAGAAATACCATAAAGCAGAATAAAAAATACAATGATCAGCATGCAATTTTTATAGATTCAATTGATGAACCACCATAAATTTCTTTGGGACTAAATAAGCCAGTTTAGCAACTAATAAAACAGGGAGTTGCAATCATGAAGCATAAGATAAAAAAGCCCCATTTGATTCAGGTGGAGAATATGTCATGCCTGGAATCAAGAAAAGATCTACAAAGGTGACCATGTGGGTCTCTTCAGCAATGCACTGAATATAACCATAATATGGAGTTCTTGAATATTTATAACAACATCTCCTGACTTAGTAATATAAGAACAACAGGATTGTTTAATAACAGCACAGGCCCCTCCCTAGGCAGCAGTCAAGAGGTTTAATACCAGTGTTTTTGGAAAGCTATCTGTGTCACTAAATTAACTTCTGCTTGAAGAATGGAGATATCTTTAGATGTCTTAGAGATGGCTTGGGTTGTATCCTAGACAAGTTTTCAATTTCAGAAGAACTATTTCTAAGAGATTTCATTAAATATCCTATTCCAATGGTAGAAAATAAAGACCAAAACAAAAGAAAACAAAAACAAAAAACAAGCCTCCTTTGGATATTACTGGAAATAGCCAAAGTTTGGGGTTTTGTATTCTTCTGATCTTTTCTCACCTTATCCCACCAGACTCCTAAGTCTCTAGTAATTTTCCTTTCTATTAAGCCTATGAATGATTAGAAACTAATAAATGTGGGACTATATAAGCAATTCTAAATGTCCAAAGGAAGAGGGGAGAGAAGCAAAAACTATTCTAGAACAAATGAAGAATTGGCTTGGAGTCACTGATCCCTATGCTAACTAAAGAACAGTTTTCGATTGGCCAGAGAGATCTTGGCTATTTGAAATAAGAGTTGTAAAAATAAATTTGGGGGGTGAATTGTTAGAGCAATTAAAAAGAACAAGTTTTAGCATAGATAAATGAATATGCCTTATTAATGCCAGGAAAAGGAAGAGCAACGGTAAAATTTAATCTGGTTTCCTCAATCAAAACGGGTATTCTTATTCTCTTTTCTCCTAATACAAAAAGGAAACACTAGCAACGGCTGTATAAAATTGAGTGGAGGAATCATATTTTTATAGATTCCAAAAGTCTTATTGATTTTCAATGTTGCTTTGAATTTAACTAAAATCTGAGACTCCTTAAGAGGTCTGATTGTCATGATCACTGTAACATTCCATTTTGATTGATCTCACTCAGTCTAGTTAATATTACAGTCAGCAAAGTTGAAAGGTGCAAAAAGTTCCAGAAAATAGAGATTACTTTCTTCAGATGCTGAGACATAGTTTTGGAGACCTGGATAGGACTGCTCTGATGGAGATGATGTAAAATCCAACAAATCTAGAGTGATGTGAATCTTAATTGGCTAGGTAAGTGAATGATAGAGTTCTTATTTACTAAATCACAGGGTGATCAGAGAGGGCAATAAGTAAAAACACTAGAATCATCACCAGACAGTAGCTAGGATGTGTGCATAAAAGCAGAACACTAAACAAGATCACTGAGAACACAGAACCAACACAGAAGGCAACCATTTTTTCATTTTCATCCAAAGAAGACTATTCCCCCCAGGGGAGGCTATTTCCTCCTAAAATTACAGAAGATGCAAAAATAGAGAAGATGAGGATGTGCTAGTACACCCTTTGAAAGTACAGAAATAGGAAACTTAGCTAAAGTGGTTGACTCAATAAAAGCAGAAAAGTCAAGCCACCGTGTATTTCTGGCTCTGATAGATCTGGAGGCAGGAATAATAGGTGTAACAGTATATCTCTGAGTTGTGGGATAGCAACTCTGCAAAATGGGGAATGATTCTAAAAATCATAACTACTGGAGCAGTAGAGACTGGTTTCATCTAATCATTCCCATGCCTGAAGGAAAAGGAAAGGACTATGGGCACAAGTACTAAGATTAAATCAATATAACATGGAATAAAATGCAAAGTAGTTGTTCAGGTAAACCTCGAGGTAGCCTATGCTCTTCAAACAGGTTCTTTGCATTTCTTCTGAATTCTCATCATTGTTGGATAATTAGAGTTAGAAAATAGTTTGGGATCCTTTAACACATCTATCTTATTTTATTTATGGTTAAGGTATTTGGGGTTAAGTGATTTGCCCAGAGTCAGACAGCTAATAAGTATTGTGTCTGAGGCCAGATATGAATTCTGTTCCTGCTGATTTCAGTGTTGGTGCTCTCTTCAATGCTCCATCTAAATGCCCTAAAACTCATCTATTTTAGAGGTGTCATCTCCTTCTCAAAATCAATCTCTACCTTAGAGAAGTGCTCATCTGCTTCCTTCTCAAAGTAATCCTTTTCATAGTGGGTAGAGAGTAGTAGGAGTTCAATTTTGGAATATATGATTCTTACTGAGATAAGGAATCCTATTGTTCTAGTTCCCATCTTGCAGAAATTATAGACCTTTACAAGTATTAAACCAATAACAGTGCTGGGATACATGGAGGAAAAATCTATTTACCCTTTAAAAGACAAAGTGAGAAACGGAGGCTTTCTCTCTCTAATGTTGTGGAAGTTGGAGTTAAAGGAATTAGTATTATCTATCATATTCTCTTAGAAGGATTAGTTAATATAATTTTGCCCATGAAAATGATGAGTCAGTACTAGAGGTATCTCAAAATCTGGTGGTAAGGATAGAAGGCTGATGTGTAGAGCGCAGGGAGAGAGGTCTATAGCCAGGTGTAGGGACAAGGCCACCTTTTAGTCCAGATCCTGGTCAATATTATCTTTTGCAGGGATTATAGATCAAAGCACCCTTCTCAGTCATCTCAGTCAGCATTGGAGGGACAGACCAGAACAAGCAAAGGGCACTACCCTCAGAATTAAGAGGATATAAGGAAGGGATTTATTTTTTTTTCTTTTTGCTGAGGCATTTGGGTTTAAGTGACTTGCCCAGGGTCACACAGCTAGGAAGTGTCTGAGACCATATTTGAACTCAGGTCCTCCTGACTTCAGGGCTGGTCCTCTATCCATTGTGCCACCTAGCTGACCCTGTACTATTTCTTTAAAGAGCATTTTGGCAGCAAAGGCAACTGTGACTTTGGAAACAGGAAACATTTCTACTGAGGTTGATCAACAATAACAAGGCAAATTTGATAATGACCAGCTTTAGGCATGCAAGTGAAATCGATTTGTAAATATTTAATAAAAATGTCTATCAAAAACAGTGGCTTGGAAAACATGATGGTTAAATGCCTGACAAATAATTCAAGCTGCACCAAGTCAAGCTGAAATTGAGGTGAAACCTGGAAGAACCCAGCCCCTTTTAATTGTATCCACAATTCTTTGTGTGCCAAAGTTGCCAAAAAAAAGTGACAAAAAAATGATACTTGGTAAAACTCCAGGGAAGGAGTGGCTTACCATAGTCACCTAGACCCCAGAGACTTATTTAGTCTGATACTGTTGTTTACATTTCTTGACCTTGGAGTCACTGCAGGGGAAAGAATGTCATTATTCAGTCCCAATGGAAGAGTGGTCATTAGTAGTTGAGGAGGGCTTCAAATGAAATACATAATTCGATCCCTCTAAACCAGCCAGCTTTGCGGCTCCCTCTATTCTACTGTTGTTTGGGGAAATAGCATCAGGGTCACTGGTGCATGCAGTGATGTGGACAATAGCACGGGCCTAAAACAGATGAATGGCAGACAGAAGGTATTTGATGAGCTCTGAATTACTAACATTACTGGAGGAACTGAGAAACATTCTGATGGCACAGCAGACCCCAAAGGCATACTCAGAGTTTATGTAGAGTTGCACTTTCACTGACAGTGAGGTGTCATGTTTAGTCAGAGGCACCAATTCCGCAGCTTAAAGATTAGCTTGTATGAGGCTGCCCAAAGGGCGTCATGGTCAGAGACCATGCTTGCCTTAGCATAGTGAATACTATCTTCACAAAAGAACTCTTGATAATAGAGAACATAGTTCAAATTCTGGAAGGATGTCTTGGTGAGGTCATAGTAGGGATGCCTGACCAAGAATACTACAGAAGCACAGTCATACATGATTAGAGATAGCCACATCAGGAAGGAGAGTCACACAATTGAGAACAAAGCAGAACTTCGAGTCATAGCGTCTAGCCCCAGTAATGCTACTTCATATCTTGTTAGTTTTTGACCTGAAAAAGCCTGAGTTTGATAACAAAGCAAGAGGCCTTCAATCTCATGGGGACACTGCACTATTGAGGAGGTTTCCAGAACTAAATCACAAACATTTTCTACAAGGAGGGCAGCGATGGCCATGGCTCTTAGGACAGGATGCCAGCAACCACAGAATCCAGTTGAACTGAATAATAGGGTGCTGGATGTGAAGTGAGTCCAAATGCTTAAGGACTCTGGAGATCACCCCCACTTCATTCATGGACAAAAAGCATAAAAGTTTACTATAATCTAGGAATCCCAGTACTGATGCTGATAGTAGGTCTTTCTTGAAGTCAGCATGGGCAGTAAGGTACTCAAACTCAAGTTATAAAGGTATTGGAAATGAGTTTTTAGTTAGAGAGACAAGAGCTTTGGTATTCTCACCAAATGATAGAGTGCACTGCCTATAGTATCCAGCAGCTTCCAGAATAGCTTATAGACAATTGCTGGAGAGCCCTGTAATGTGCTTCTGAGAAATAGAAAGAATGCCAGAATACAAAATGAAATCAAGATATTCTACCTGAGGGAAGTGACACTGAATTTTTGATTTAAAGACTTTGTGGCTTCTATGATGATGAAGAAGATGGCAACTATCTTCTTGGCAGATGTTAGCAATAGGCACTGCTAATAGGAGATCATCAACAAATAGAAATCTTGAAGGTAATGGAAGCTAAATCCTGTTGCAACATCTAAGAAAACAAGGAGAAGTTCTATCTATGCTTGGGGAAGGTGAGTTTATGTCCATTGATTATTCTTTCAGTGAAGACAAACAGGTTTTGTGAGTCTGGATGACTGGGGATACAAAAGAAAGCTGAACACAAATCTATCACTGTAAAACAGGCAGCTCCACAAGAATAGCAGAAACAACAGTGGCAGGATTAGACACTACTGGATGTCTAGCATTAACAGCAATAAACAGGTATACACTCAGGACCTGGCTTAGGCTGCTTACCAGGCAAAATAGGAATATTACAAGAAGACTTGCAAGGGATAACAATAATCTGTTTTCTAAGAGAGTCACTGATATGTTAAATTTCCAAGGTAAAGCTGGGAAGGTATGGATGTGGGGGCCTCGTCTTGGTAGTAATAATAATAGGGACAATAGATTTTAAAAGTCCCACATCCAACGATGAAGTGGCCCATAAGGGAGTCAGGAATGTCTGTCTGATCGAATACTGGGATCTTCTTTTTATTTCTTAGGGACAGTATGAGACAATGCAAGGAACAATGAATCTCCTCCTCATCATCACTAATATCTATCAGTACAAGAAAGAAAGAAAGTGTGTCATCTGGGAGATAGAAAGAGTAACTAGGAAGGCATGAGACATACATAAAAGATCTCATCCATGCTTCAGGCATTTACAGAAAAGAATATTATACTAAAAAAGGGTCTGTTTGTGGAGACAGACTGGGCACATCTTGGAATTCTCCTTCAACTCCAACAACCCTCTGAAATCCAGTAAAAAGACATCTAAGTTCATTTTTTTTTCCCTCACAACTGAGTTAGTGGCACCAGTTTCTGTTAGACATTAATAAATGATATCATCAATTTTAAGAATGATATTGCAAGAAGAGGCAAAGAATAGGATGACTGGGGCAAGGATATCTAATTCAGGGAAAACTAAACTCTCACCAAAGTCCACAGTCCCTGTCTCTCCCCTGTACCTTAATGCCAAAGACTTTCCTTGAGATCTTCTAAAACCATTGCTATTTTGAAACTGAGATGTTGCAAAACTTCTTTTACTCTTATTTTGTAAGTCTTGTTTTCTCTCAATGCCTTCTCTCTTAAGATGCCTCCTTTTATGTGCATTTCCTTTTTAGGCTTTTCCTTAGGATTTCTTTCCATTTCCTTCATAAACTTACAAGACAATGGCTTTAACTTCATCTATAGCCGTCTTATGCCACCAGGACAACTGTTATGGATGTAATTATGAATTTCTGGCACTGATTGATTAACAAAGGCAGAATTAAGAAATCTTGCATCTCTTGGATTTATTGGACCTAATTTTTTTGTTTGCTTTGTTTTTGTTTAATATTTTATTTTCCCTCAACTATATATAAAAACACCTTATAATATTGACTTTTAAAATTCTGAGTTTGTTGGGTCTAATCTTGTAGAGCGTTTGGAGTTTTTTTTTTTTTTTTTTTTTACAAAAGCTTACTATAAAAATGGTTGAGGGTTTCATTTTCCTCCTAAATGGTCTTCTAAAATTTACTCCAATTAACAGGATATACTGCATACACTTTCATTCTCCTAAGCAATGTTTCTCTGGTTTGTCTATCTAGTGTAGTTGGATAGATTATTAGGATTCTTGTATAAGTCCTGTGATTAGGAAGACCTTCTGGATCAGCAGGGGCTGCTGCTATGGTTTGCCTACGATGTGCCTATTTGCTGTTTCTATTATGGCAGTCTTTTCTCCTGAAAAAAGTAAAGTTTTCTTTAAATCCATGACATCTCCTTACGTCAGGTTATAACCTCTGAAGATGGTCTGAAATTGAGTTACAACAACAAGTGGATCTTCATCAAATTTAGGGGTGTTTCTCCTTCACATAGAAAGATGAGAGGGGCTGAAAGGCTGATGACGCCTAACAAGAACTAGATTTCCCTACAGTTTGATCACAAGTCAGCCTTTCCTAAAGACAAAAAAGGCCAGTAGGTCATCTCTAAGTTTCAGGGAAGACTAAATCTCCCTTGGTTGGGAGAAATTTATTTTCTAATAAGTTGGAGGAGCTTAAGTAGAAGACTGAGTAGAAAAGAAAGAAGATGGAGCAGGATAGAGAGAAGGTGGCTCTTTTTGGTATTATGGGCACAGTTCAACACTCAGGGATGCCCAGCAGGATGAATATGTCATTTGGCATGGATAAAATTCTTCAGTAGCCATTCTTAATTCCTCCAAGGTACAATAAGCAAAGGTGTCAAATTTAGAATAAAAATGAAAATTCATTATCTCAATGATTATTCCACTCTATTTTAAGACCTTTTAATGCTGCCACTTCAGTTGCCAACTCCATCCACCACTGTACTGTAGATAACTGGAGAATCTCAGATCATCTGACTCTTATTAGCCACCATTTGTTGTAGCTTATGAACTCAGACCTTGTTCACTTGAAGAGTATGTTGATGGACACATGCAAAAGCAATACTTCTACAATAGGACAAATTGACATTTAAACTTTTGTTATAGCTGATTTAATCAGCATTCTTATCCATTGCTCTTTCTACAGAATGACATCCAAAGGGTCAATTTCATCTCACTTGCTTCCTATAGTAATTACAATCATGATTTTCACCATTTTTTTTGGTAGAACAAACTCCTATACCAGAGGTTGTAGTAGTTCCAGTGAGATGAATAAAAGATCTGATACTCAGAAATCTGCCACCACAACTAATAGTTCTCCTTCTAAATATAATGACACTAGAAATGTCTGGTGGCACAGTCCCAAGGTCTTTTTCACTCCTTTCCATTTTCTTATTCTTTTGAAGATCACCTAAGTTTAATCTCATGATGATTTGATAAATAATAAGGCTATTATTAGCCTTTGTAGTCATATAGGACATAATCTGCATTACTCTGAGGCTATTGGATCTTATGGATCTTTATCATCATATTCACTAGAACAATCCTGACTCATACATACCTATTCTTGTTCAAGTATTCAAAGCCATGCTACAGCAGTAATTCCTCTTTATAAGGGTCATTTGATTCAACCCCTTAAGCAAATCCAAGTGAAATTGAATACATCAGAAATTACTAAGACCTCAAGAATCCATAAAACTAGGACTCTCCCACTCACAAGCCACTGCTCAAGTTTCTTCTCTGAGCTCAAAGAGCAAAAAAAGTTAAGCTACTTAGGTAAACATAGGAGACAAATTATAATTTCACTCTTCCAGTTCCTGTATCAATAAGATAAACTCATTCATCTATGCTAAAACTTTGCTCTTTAGTAACTCTGAGGGTCTAGTTAGAAACTTCTCTTTTACACTCCTTACCTATAATGATCAACATCTTTTGGGGAAATCACAAACCATCCCAGAACTATCACAGAAATTAGGGACTCTGGGTAAGTTCTTTTGTACTAGAGCAACCTTTTGCTCTTTTCCCACCATAATGGTATGGAATGTGTGGGACTGCTTATTTGGTTCCTCCCCATATCTGTCTTTTATTATTTTGTAGGTTTACTTAAAAAAGAAACTACCAGAAACCTGAGGACATGGTGGCAGAGATGGAGAAAGACATATATGAAACAAAATGAAATATATGAAAAACATAAATATAGAAAACTGAGTATAAAAGTCTAGCTACAGAGAGTTTTGTGAAATCTAATCCTATAGCTTAAACAGTGTTTCAGTTAAAAAGGAATATTCTCAACTGAATGGCTGGCTCAAGATTCATCCTAAATTATCTTTGGAACATTCAGGGCTACCTCCTTTCCCCAGACAGAGGTAGATTCCATAGCAGAAATGGTTTTACAGAATTGCATGGTACTGGACATCTGATTGCTGCCTAAGGAGGGCCCTATGCTGTTATTAATCAATCTTGTTCTTACAATAACCAGTCATGAGAAATTGTTCCTGACATTCACAAATTCCAGAGAATTAAAAGTGACACTCAGTATATTGTAATGGAAATGCATGGTGCAGTGAGTACTGGTGTCTCATAGTGGGATCCTTTTCTTATATCTATTCTTGGTTTCAAGTGGGAAGTAGTTTTTTCTACCATAGATAGTTAAATGGAGTCTTCTGATTCTTGGTCTCATCACTGCTATCCCCTGTTTTATTAATTGCTTTTCTTACTTATGTTTAAACCTATGCTCAAACTTAATCCCAAGGAAAATTATGGCTGTTCAGTTCAATTATTAAAGATTCTATTTGTAGGGGGCAGCTAGGTGGCAAGTGGATAGAGCACCAGCTCTAAAGTCAGGAGGACCCGAGTTCAAATTTGACCTCAGACACTTAACACTTCCTAACTGTGTGACCCTGAGCAAGTCACTTAACCCCAATTGCCTCAGCAAAAAAAAAAAATTAATTAAAAATTTTAATAAAGATTCTATTTGTATTCTATATCATAAGAAAACAAATTACCATTACATTGATAAGTTTTTTAATCATTTTAATGAGATGGACATTCCAAGTTTTTGAAATTACACCATTGCTTCTGCCTATTTGTCAATAAGATGATAACAGTCTCCACTGAAAATAACAAGCATAATGAGGCCCCATCTTTGATGCCTAGCTCTAACCCATCCCTAGCCACCAAGTTCAGTTAAATGGGGCCTCTGTTCTAGTACAGGCCACCAAAAATCTTTTTTTTTAGAAATTGGGGAATTCACTCTAGTCAAATATGAAATCTGTTATACCCCCTGGGCATCACACTAGGTCTTTAGCCCATTAGATGATACAAACTTGAAAACGGTGGAAGAAATTCGATGGGCTAATCAATGATTCATAAAAGAGGGAGTCTGTTTTGATTTTACTCAATTTAATTCCTTAGTAACAGAATGGATACATTATCTAATATAAATTAGTCTTAGTTAAAGTACTCACTCAAAGAAAAAATATCCTGGATTTTTAACACATACTTTGTTATTAAAGATCTCTTATAAATCTTTTGTTATAAAAAGATCTCTTGGCACTACAATTTTATATTACTATTAAGTTTTGACTCTGGGTATTACTGAATTGTCATTGAGCCAATTTCATCCAAATACTGTAGTCTGAGGATTGCTACAGGTGGATGTTTGCCCTTAGAAGAAAGTTGAAAGGAACCAGGAACCTTGTGAAGGTGAAGGTAGGATCCTCTTGACTCAGTTTTCCATCAAGCTACATGAACATGAAGTTTTCTGATTTGGTTTACTCTAAGCCTAACTCTTGATATGCTGTGAATGGTGTGGAACTTTCCCATTTAACTAGCAGTCATTATGACTCTTACCTGAAATCAAAGAGAGCTACAGGATTTTTTCCAAATTATATCCTGATAATCTTTTATGATTATTTCCCATCTTTTTTCCTTTTATATTAATCTTATTGGCCAGGATAAGTATCTAATAAAATAAAAATACTAAATCTTTAGTTGCAAGGACTTTTAAGTAACCCTGTGTTAACCAGTCATGTACATATGTATATATATATACATATGATATATATATACATATGCATATATAATATACATGTGTAGATGTATACATACATATGTATATATATACCCACAAAATATATACATAAAAATGCATCCATATATATGTAGAATGTGTGTATAAATGTCATATATATACACAAATATATATTATATGTAGTTATAACATATATATTATATAACACAGTAGATTTTGCAGATAATTTACTTAGAAAATCTCCACAAACATCTCTTGATCCATCTACAAAAAAAAAAGAGTTCACCAAGTTTGTTCCTGTTAGATGGAGCAAAAGACTCCATCTTATTAAATCAGTTAAGTGTCTTGTCTTTGCAGTATTTCAATCAAGACTTCTTTTGAGACACTGATCTTATTTTTAGACTTCTCTTTTTCTTCCCCAAGTACCCTTGCTTCTATAAGGACTATGTACTAAAGGGGACTGCTCCTGACAGATTTTGTCAATACACTTTTGTTATTACTTCAACTCTCTTTTTTTCCCCCGATATTTATGTTTGTCAAATTTTCCTCTTATCTTGGGAACATGTAAAGCCTTGTTTTTCAAGTCTATAGAGCAGTGATTCATTGAAGAAATATAGTTCCTCAAAGAAACAAAGGGGAGAAATTGTGGAAATAAAAATAATCATTGATTATTCTATTCTCTTATTAAGGTTTAATCACTTTACTTATTAATCCTCATTATATGAGTTTGAAATCCCTTAAGGATGTCCCTTCAAGTGCCTACTCTATCCTTGTAACTGTAGCTTGCCAAACACATTCTACAAGCTCCCTCACAACAGAAACAAAAAATACAGGTGCTCTTTTTAGTTTCCCCTTTTTACAAGAGTTATTCAGCCACAAGATTCTAATGTATTGTTAAGTCAGTAACACTTAAACCACAGGCCTCCCATTCCCCCTAAATATGCCAGTCACAGAGTAAGAGATCACAGGTGATCTGCCTGGCAAGAAACTGATGTAAACAGCACCAAGCAGTCATAGCAGAATCCCTTTCTGACTCTAGTCAGCTATAATTCACATATCCCTCTTATTTCTGTCTACTAGATACTGGTTTATTTTTGTGCTCTCCTCAATACTATAAAGAAACTGCTTTGACAATTGGTTTTTTTCTCATGGCTGTGGAAACTGGATCACATTTATTGGCAATGCTCACTTTGATAATAAAAGTGTTCTCAGAACTTTGTGCCTCAGTTTCTTTTTACTTGAGATTTTTATTGCAGCAAATGTTTATCTGCTGAATTTCTTCTAATAGTCTTAAACTGAAGGTCATTCAATTTAATAGCACATACCTTTTTCATTCCTGGATGAACTGGTAGCTTAACTTGATTCCAGGATTTAAGCAGTTTTCCCACAAAGGTTCCTGTGGGAACACTATCATCTATCCCTATTATTACTCATAAAGGAATAGTAAATGGATTACCCAATTGCAGTAGTAACAAGTAATCCTGAAAAAGATCTGTAGCTGCCACTGATGACTCCACAGGGGCGTGTCCTTAGCAAGAGGGGGTCAATGGACTTCTGCAAGTATCACCTACTTATCCTCCTTAAGACAAGGAATGTTATAGAGTCCAATGATTGGTCAAAAGATGGGGTTTCCAAAATTGTATTTGAGGCATTAAAGCCTCCTGCTAGGCTTTTTTTTCCCCTCTTTCTGGGAATTCCTATCCAAGGGATTACATAGTCTAGCTGAATCCCTTGACCCTTGCTTTCTACTACAGCTCAGTTTACCTGGCCAAGTAAGTGTGGCTGCCTTGGGAACTTAATTACAGGTCTGGTGCTTGGTTTATGGATCTGATGAAGCCCAGGAAATCCTATCAGGGGTCCTTCCTGGTCCATGGTATTTCACTTATTTACTCTTGCTTTTAAGACTACAATCACAATATTTCCATGCATTTTGTTTTCCTTCTTAGGTTGTTTTTTCTTCTTCTCTTTCTAGATCTGATGTTTCTTGTGCAGTAAGATAACTGTATAGATATGTATACATGTATTTGTCATATAATTTATCCTATTTAGCATGTATTGGATTACCTGTCATCTGGGGGTGGGGGTGGGGGGAAGGAGGGGAAAAGCTTGGGAAAAAAAGTTTTTGCAAAGGTCAATGTAGAAAAATCACTCATATGTTTTGTAAATAAAAAGCTTTATTAAAAAAAAAAAAGACTACAATCACAGAGCTGGATTCAAGACAGCCGCAAGGTGGCTGCTATTAACTGGCCAAGTAGCCAGTATCTATAAGGTCTAACAGTACAAAATAGGACATGGAGACAGATTTTCAATTTTGAAATATTATAATTTTAAACCCAAAGATTTGTCAGCAGAAAAGCTATTTTATTTTGGCTTATTTTTACTTAAAAGAAAGGGAGAGTCACAGTTTTTAAGTTATTTCATTTTGGCCAGCTACCACCATAAAGAGGAAGTCACCAATATTACAAATTTTAGATTTAACCCATTTCTTTAAGACATTTTACTTTGTCTTTAGAAGTTTAGCTAAAAATGTAGTGTACACAAACAATTTCAAGGCCTTTTTAAAAAAAATTAATTTCAATTCTCTTTGTATAATAACTGTCTAGGTGCCTTAGAGATTTTCCTAGGTGTAGAAGATGCTATTCTATTTGAAAAATAGATTTCCTTCTATATTGAAGAAATAACTTTTTTCCTCCTTGTTGCAGGAGTCTGTTCTATCTGCAATCAGGATTGTCCTTCCTGCTCCATGTAACACAAGAAACTTTTATTGTATTGATAATAATTTCTCATTTAAGAACACACCCTGACTTGGAGAAAATATGGATTGAGGCCAAGGTAGGAGTCTGATTCCTGAGACTGTCTTGTTTGGAGAAGTCCCTGGAGAAGTGCAAAACCTTACTGGAGTGCTTAGAGCTCCTTGGCAAGAGTGGCCCGAAGTCCATGGGCTGGCTCATCAATTGTAATTGAGAGAATCATGGGAACTGAATAAACCACACTGACTTCATCTTGTGACTCAATTCTGAAGCTTATCAATTTACTTTCTTTTCAATTATGGGTCTAGTTCAATTTCTGTCCTGTGAGAAAATTTTATCACATCATTTGAGCCTAGCCCTGTGAGGTTAGGAAGCTGGACCACTTCTACCTATGGCTTAGAGACCCTTAACTAAGGACTTGGCTTATGATGATCAAAAAAATTTAGTCAAATCTGAAGACTGATGCAAGGAGTTGTCTCACAATTACACATCACAAGCACCACATGTGTTATCTGAAAACTGGAAGTGTGCTAATCAATCAGTTACTGCTTCTGTTTCCTTAACTGAAAATAAACACTTGAGGAGTGGAAGACCTCTTTTTTCAATTTCAGCAAATGGTACCTGTTTGCTCCCCATCCCAACTTGGAAAACCTCTCATCTTTCCTCTATTAGAAATCAGATTACCTAATTTTGTATGCTCGTATTAATATTGTTAATTATTTTAATGCAAAAAGCCTTTCTTTCCTTCTTAGGAAGCCAGTGACAAATTGAAAAGACCTGGTACTTGTGCAATTGGATGTACTACTTAATAAACTGATATGCTTGGAAGCTCTAATTTTTTTTTTTTTGTCCTCGACCGTTTCAGATTTTACTCTTGATGAGCCAAACTAAACTAAAAGCTAAACTCCAACCCAGTGGGAAGATGCCTTCTTAGAAAAACTCCCTAGAATACTGTGGTTAATCTTTTATAAGGGACTTTTTTTTTTCCACGGAAGACTGTCCAGATAAGACTCTCTTCAATTTCTTCCTCTGAGCTACGGTAATATTTACCTCCATAATGCTGGAGAAGGTTTACATTGAGGTTAAATTTATCTCGAACCTGAAGGTGGGGAACAATTGTTTCTAGAAATAGTAAAATACCAAAAAAAAACCTCTCTTTGGAAAAATTGCCATAAACTGGGGAAAAACAGAATTAATGTGAAACCACTTAGGGAAATTCTTATTAACCTGGAAATTCTCACATAGGAGCAGAGTGGGTTACTAAAAGATAGTTTTGAAATTATGCTAAAATATATAAAAAATCAAGATGGCTTCTGAATATGGTAGCAAATTAAAGGCTTTGAAATTAGTAGGAGATAAGGAGGCTACCAAGAACATGTGGTCTCATTGTTTTATCTATGTTTCTATGTCTTTGTAAAATACTCAGGAAAAAAAAATACCAGTTTTTGTCTTCTCTGGTGTTTCATATTGTTTGTAGATTCTGCTACCTTGAAAGATTTCTAAGGGGAAAATACAGCCAGCCATAAAGACACACAAAGCTTCAGTCAAATAGTTTAGAATGCTAGGGAAGATTAATGAACTGCCATTTTAGGCTTTCATGAGGAGATTAGGTTAAAGGACACACACACACACACATACACACACACACACACACACAAAACCCTGTAAGATATAATTTTTTTCTTTTGTCATTATAGCCACATCGAATTACATAGAAAAGGTCAGAAAATCAAAAAGGAAAACTTTTTCTGGTTTGTAGAAATTTTTGGCATGAAAAATAAATTCAAGATTCCAAATTATGGTAATTGCTAAAAAACTTTTGTTTTTGGATTTTGGAGGTTTGGAGATGATGAAGAGTAACCATTAAGAAGTTTGGAGATTAAACATTTTAAGATTGTAGGGGAGAACTTCTGAGATTTTGGGTAATTCCAGGAACTCATTCCTTTTTCTTTGTCCTATATGATAAGGCATTTGGCAGAAACTTAACAATCTAAAATGTTCTAATAAGTTTTGAAGTACAACTCTGAAGGAAAAATAAGAATTTAATTCAGTAAAAATTTTATGAGTAAATAGCACTTAGATCACTACCACCTCCTTCCCCAGATTGACAGTTATTGTTTTAGTTTAATGAAGGAAAATAGCTAGTTTGAAAGTGATTCCAGAGTGAAGGAAAAAGTAACTATATGCTGTGCAGTTTGACTTAACTCTCCTTGACCATTGAAAAAAAAAACTTATTTAAATCAGAAAGCAATTTAAAAATAAGTAAAATTTAATTAAGGAATGGAAAAGGTAATTTAAACTGAAGAGGACTCCATGAAGAGGGATCTCATTGTAGTGGGTAATGGGGATAGATATGAGAAATGACAGGTTGGGGAGTGTGAGCAGGAACTAGGAATGTTTTTTGGGAAGACTGAAGAACTTCAAATCTTTATATAACAAATTTAATTGTTTGGATAAATTAGAAGCAAAGTTTACCAAATTATGTTCTCTCTTTATTTCCATTTCCTGATCTGTAAAGAGGGAAATAATAATTGTGCCCACCTCCCAGAGTTGTTGTGAGTTTTAAATGATATGAATATAAAGTGTTTAACACAATGATTAGCACCTAGTAAGCACCATATAAATGTTGACTAATGTTATTTCTTTAATTGGATGTAATTGCAAACCAGATTTTAGATGTGATTAGTATAAAATGCCAAAGGTGATAAAATGAATGATTTTCATGTTAAGATAATATGGCAATGAAATAAGCTGAATTGACATCTGATAAATTCTGTTTCACATTTTAAATACGTGATCTTGTGTATGTTGTTACTAAAGATTTTTTTTTATATTGTGCAATCTGAGAAACCATTGTATCAGAAATGCTATTAGAGAAATAACTTCCTTTTTAATCTAGATGCTGTTAGATTATGAATTGAAATGTAAAAATGTAATTAAAATAGATAGTATAAAACTGTTAAAAGAAAAATTGTTTAATGGAGTATCTGCTACTGCTATTGCTACTGCTTCTTCACTGAGGAAAAAGTTGCATGGACCTTTTAAGAGGTCTCTTGAGATTCTATATTCAGGCAGGGTCATAAGATCTTATAAGCTCTGCTGATCACATGTTGCAAAAGCTAAAATACTAAAATTTAAGAATCTGGAACTGAGAAATGTAACTTTAATACATTAAAATGAGTCAACTATTAGGTATTTGCTATGTCTGTAACTGAAGAATGTAGTTAATTTTAATTTATAAATAAAAATAAATGTAACTGTTAGGAAAATATGACACAATTAATATTCAAGTCTTAAGCAATGATTAATGAATTTTGCTATCTGAGGTTAAAACTCTTGGGACTCCAGATATGAGTTTTGATTACAGGGATGGTTGTCTGAATTTTCATGAATCCAATAGTAAAAATGGCATGTGTAATAGTCTGAGAACTGCTATAAGTATGTCTGTCCCTTGTTAAAGTTGAGAGAAAGGCCTGGATACGACCTGAAGTAGGATACTCTTGACTGTTTTCTTACTGTGTTATTTTCTTTCTGACTAAGATATTTTCTCATCTTGGTAATTCTGAGCTTATTGATGATGCCCTGCGAATGTGGAACTTTATGACATGATTGGATGTAAGACACAGATTACACCTGGAATCAAACAGAGCTAAGGGAGTTCTTCCTGTTATCGTATAAGCCCAATCAGTCTCTGCTCTTTAGAAGTCTTGACACCGATATAATTGTGTCATTCCCTTTTTCTTTCATAACAAACTTTTATTATTAGGGCAAATGAATAATAAAAGTTTTGTAAGTACAATACTAAATCTATTAATTGATCAATACTGGAACATCTCTGGGTATAAAAGATTATGTGTGAAAAATCTTAAAATTTTAATCTGCATTTATAGTCAAATTATAATGCAGGGATGATAATCTCTCTCTCTCTCTCTCTCTTTTTTTTTTTTTTTTGCTTTTTGCTGAGGCAATTGGGGTGAAGTGACTTGTCCAGGGTCACACAGCTAGGGAATGCTAAGTGTCTGAGACCAGATTTGAACTCAGGTCTTCCTGACTTCAGGGCTGGTGCTCTATCCACTGCGCTACCTAATTGCCCCTGATGATAACCTCTTAAATGGAAAACTTGATAAAGTAATAAGACAAAGATACCACCTAAACGTTTTCTAATTAAATGGATTATTAAATTTTGAGAAAGCAGCAGGATTAGACTGTTTAGAATTTGTGCATTATCTATATTATTGATTCCCAAATATATTTAGAGAAATACAGTCTTTGGTGTTGTTTTACTAATAAGTTCTCAAAAATGGGTTTAGGATTTTATATATAAGATTGTATTGATAATTATAAAGAAAGTGACTTTCCTTTTTAAAAGTATTTGTCTGACAATTTTAGAATACAGATTCATTTTACAAGCCAGAACCTCATGAATTGGTTCCTTTTTTTAGATTCTTAGATAAGGTACAGAATTTAGGTAAAGATAAAAACAAGAAGTGATATATAAAAATTGAAATTCTGAGAACCAAATTTAAGAGACTGTATTAAACTGTATTATCTTTTTACTGGCACATTTAAGCAGAACTATCTAGAAATGTCTATGACTGATTTGGAACCAGAAAGGCAGGCCCTCAAGGCCCTTTCCAGAACGTTCAAGAGAAAATATTTCCAAGGATCAGACAACTCTATGAAATATCTGGAATTCATGAGAAGATGAAGTAATTACATGTACATTGGGAATGGATTACTCAGATACAAAAAGACTTGATGTTTTTTAAAACTGATGATCATCATTGCACTGCTTGGCCTTGTTTCATGGTGTCCATGTTGAGTTTTCTTGATCTCCCCCTCTCAAAATTAATCTATTGTGAGCTAAGCAGTCTGATCTGTAGTCTGAATTAAGTAATTCCGATTCTTAAAATATGAAAAACCTTATAGATTTGGTTTACAGATAAGTAATCAATGGGAGAAATGGGCTGGCCTCTTCTACCATAAATCAAAAAGGGCAACTACAGGAATTGAATGAGTCACACTGACTCCATCTTGTGACTCAAATCTGAAGCTCACTAAATTGTTTTTTTATTCAACTCAGTTCCCTTTCTATCCAGTTTTTATCATGAGAAAATTTTACTCAGTTATGGAAAAGTGAAAAAAACATTGCATTGTTTGAATCTGGTCCTGTGAGGCTAGGAAGTTGGACCTATTGCTTAGAGACCCTCAACTTAGGGCCTACCTTACACTGACCAGAAACCTAGTCAGCTCCAAAGATTGATGCAAGGAGTTTTCTTACAATTCTACATCTCAAACAACCCATATGTCTTATCTAAAAAACGGCTCTAGGGGCAGCTAGGTGGCCCAGTGAATAGAGCACCAGTCCTGAAGTCAGGAAGACCTGAGTTCAAATCTGGTCTCAGACACTTGACACTCCCTAGCTGTGTGACCCTGGGCAAATCACTTAACCTCAATTGCCTCAGCAAAAAGCAAAAAAAAATTAAAAAAAAAAACACCTCTTTTTCTGATTTCAGAGAATTGTATCTGTTCACTCTCCCTCTCCCAGCTGTTGTGGCAAATTCAAAATAAATTAAAAAATTGTTTAAGAGCAGCAATATTTGAAATGGGAATGGCAAAAGTCCTAACATTTACATAGGACATAAGAAAGAAACAACCTGTGAGCGTATCTAAACATCTGGACTCTGGAACAAATGTGAATCATGTAAAAAACTGTATTATCTGCATTTTCATGTTGTTCAATGAAATTAGTAATGCCTAGAGTTGCAAACTTGGGAAAACAAAGCAAAACAAAAATACAAATTGGCCCAGATGACTCCTATTCACAAAATAAATAACCTAGAGCTGATCATACATTTCCTGATAATGGTTGTACTACTTTCATACAATTAATGTAGGCATCCTATTCCTATAGCACTATCCTGCATATTAATATTTTAACACATTCTAATTAAACCCTTTTACATTATAAACAGAAATAATTTACAATAGAAAGTATCAAGTGCTTTTTCAAGTGACCATAAGATAGAATAAGTTTATTTTCTAGTCCCCACCTCCTCCCCCTTCAACTTGTTCCTGATCCGACTATAAACAGAGTGGATTCAGCAATGCTCACAAAACAACACGTCTATAAATATCAGTTTGATATGAAAATTGACAGTGATTTGATCATGCAAAAGCTTTTCCTTTCATATCTTCTGAAACAAGAATTTCATGAGTGATCACATGTATGACTAATTTGAATTGAGCTGTCAAAGTGGTAATGGTGATATGGTAGTACTGCTGCTGGCCTGTGAATTGGAAGAGCTTTCCCTTCATAAACCAAGTAGAATTATTCTGTTGACTTATACCCTGCTTCCCACAGAATATTTCAGGGAGACTGTGAAACAGATACAATTACTCTGAATTATTTAGAGAGTTATAAAGTTCTTAGGAATTTTTCCAAATGGATAGCCAATGGCTTATTCTGAATCCAAAGAAAAGATTTAGTCATTAAAATGGTTCCAAACATAGTATGTAGCCTCAGAAATAACTAGTAATAATCTATGTTAAGTGGGTAGTAAAGAATGCTTATTTTCTTCCATGGGTATTTCTTAACAGGTCAAATAGAAAAGAAGCTCTTTAAAATAAATCATTAAAAATGTTAGAATATTCCTTTTTTTAAAAAAAATTTTAATAGCAATAAGGATTCCTATTATTGCACAAAATCAACCTTCAATTATTG
The DNA here is from genome assembly GCA_023553655.1 of Myrmecobius fasciatus. Taxonomy (NCBI): domain Eukaryota; kingdom Metazoa; phylum Chordata; class Mammalia; order Dasyuromorphia; family Myrmecobiidae; genus Myrmecobius; species Myrmecobius fasciatus. Next base: position 130,881 of record JAJPUD010005757.1, read on the forward strand.
TCTCTAACAAACATTTAGGGGACAGCTAGATGGTACAGTGGATAGAGTGCCAGCCCTAAAGTTAGGAGGACCTGAGTTCAAATTTGACCTCAGACACTTAATACTTCCTAGCTGTGTGACCCTGGGCAAATTACTTAACCCCAATTGCCTCAGGAAGGGAAAAAACATTTATTAAAGGCCCATTATGTGCAAGATAATGTGCTGGGCAGGGAAGTATTTGTGTGTATCATTCAGATCCTTTGCTTCCTGTCTTTGAATATTTAAAGAACTAAAGATGCCAAAGATCATTAGGATATCTATCACAGATAGGACAAAAGTGAAGTGAAACTTGGAGACATTTGAATTTCGAGTAGATATGATAATTTTAGAGGAAGGAACTAAACTATAAATTATTTTTTAATTAGCTAAAATTATTTTGTTTATACAACCTCTAGTCCTTATCAGCATATAAAATTTAGTTGACCATAGTCAGACTGACTCAATTATTAAATGTAGGGGTAGCTGGAGGGTATACCAGCTTGGAAGTTAGGAGGACCTGAATTCAAATCCAATCTCAGACACTTGACACTAGTTGTGTGACCTGGGCAAGTCATTTAATCCCAATTGCCTCACCAAAATTAAAAAAAAAAAAAACAAACAAACAGAAAAAAGGCTTTCAATTATTAAATCTATTTCTTAATCAAAATCAAATCATATGATATAGGCTATCTTTTATTTACTCATCTGATTTTTCCATTTTTTGCATGTAATTTCAATTACTAACAAAAGTTGAAAAAACTTCTCATTCTGTACCCAGGTTAGCAAAATTAGAGGAAAGTCTTTCTCCAAATTTGAAGTTTTCCCATTTTAAAGATGTCATTGCCCTTGACCAAAATGAGTATAAAAACAAAACCAAATGAAGAAAAAACTTGGAAAATATGATTTAAAAGATCCCTGCAGGTGCAGCCATCTGTTCTCTTTGGGTTTCCTATTTAAAGTTAAAGAAACATATTAATTTGGATACAGATAAATAAAGGAAGTTCTTTGCCATACAAAAATTAATCAAGATAAAAATCCCCCTCCTGGGCATTTTGTAAGAGATTAGAAGATTCTCTAAATGTCATGTTACAAAATGATAAGTTTTCAGTAACCAAAAGCTACCTAACTGCAACTTAACCAAAAAGTATTTGTTTTATAGCTTGGGTTTTCTAAAATTGCTTGATGGAATTTTTTTTGTAGATTTATCATTACATTTAGTGTTCATGGTCGGGCACTGGAATGTTAATGAGCATGTCACACTAAAATGTCCATCTACAGAAAAAAAAAAAAAAAAAACAACTTATTTCTAGGAAATCAACACTGACAGTTGCTGCCTCCTGTAATAAAGACATTAATTTGACTCTGGCTATTAAGATAGAAAATCCAAAGTAAAAAAGCAGTTGTAAAAAGAAGCTATTATGTAAATTGTACTTGGTCAAACACTAATCTATGCTAACCTTCCTTCTGCCTAAAATTTTATTACAGATGCTTGATTACTGATTGCAAAATGATTTGGTGTTAAGTAGTAAAATACTAAAAATGTGTGAAACAAACTGAAGTATTAGAACATAGCCATCAAAAATTTTTTAAAAAGCTTCTCAGATACATATTAATCCACAAATCAACATTAGAGATATGATTTGGGGAAGCTGTCAGATTTGGGAAAATCTGATATTTTACATTCTTTTTCCCATTCATAGTTCCCCATTTTACATTTTTTCCCCATTCATAGTTCTTCCATGAGTTGGAATCATTTACTTTGTTTACAGATTCACCTTAAATTCTTATTTCCAAATGTACTGTATGTGTTAATATGGTTATTACCACGTGTATATTTCATTTTTAATGTGAAAGTTTTACTCAATCATTAGATGCAGCAGCCACTGAAATTCCTTGTAGCAATCTTTCAAAATATCTTTGAGAGTCACTATACTAATGCCAGAAAGATTTCTTGATCAGAGTCTAAAAGAATGTGATGGGCAAACCAGAAAGCTAAGATGAAACAACACATAATCATGAGAATGGGAGAAAGAAATGGAGTAGGTAGGCAAATAAGTTTGGGGGAAAAAAAAAGAAAAAAAAAATGAAGCAGTAAACTGAAACAGAATGATTATAATTTAATCTTTGTTTTTGGTTTAAATTAATGATAAGTATACCTGTCAGATTGGCTAAAATGACAGGAAAAGATAAAGATGAATGTTGGAGGGGATGTGGGAAGACTGGGACACTGATGCATTGTTGGTGGAGCTGTGAACGGATCCAACCATTCTGGAGAGCAATTTGGAGCTATGCTCAAAAAGTTATCAAACTGTGCATACCCTTTGACCCAGCAGCATTTCTATTGGGCTTATATCCCAAAGAAATCATAGGAGAAGGAAAGGGCCCCACATGTGCAAGAATGTTTGTGGCAGCTCTTTTTGTAGTGGCTAGAAACTGGAAACTGAATGGATGCCCATCAATTGGAGAGTGGCTGAATAAATTATGGTATATGAATGTTATGGAATATTGTTGCTCTGTAAGAAACGACCAGCAGGACGATTTCAGAGAGGCCTGGAGGGACTTGCATGAACTGATGCTGAGTGAAATCAGCAGAACCAGGAGATCATTATTCACGGCAACAACAATACTATATGAGAATCAGTTCTAATGGACATCACTCTCTTCAACAATGAAATGCTTCAAACCAGTTCCAAATGTTCGGTGAAGAAAGCCATATACACCTAGAGAGAGGGATGTGAAATGTGGACCACAACATAACATTTTCATGTTCTCTATTGAAGTTTGCTTGCATTGTATTTCCTTTATCGGATTATTTTTTCTTGTAGATATGATTTCTCCTGCACAAAAAATGATGCAATAACTATACATATATTCGATTTCTTAAGTATTCTAACATAATTATCATGTAGTGGATATCCTGCCATCTAGGGGAGGGGTGGGGAGTAGGGGGGAAAAATTTGTAACAGAAAGCTTTGTAAGGGTTAATGTTTAGGAATTACCCATACATATGTTTTGCAAATAAAAAGTATTAATAAAAAATAAATAAATAAAAATAAATTAATGATAAGTAAACTTGTAAAATTGAAGATCTAAGAATATCTATTTTTGGGAGAGCTTTTATTATACAATATCTGTATGTGAACTGCTTGTTTCCAAATTTTCTAATTTTAGTTCCTTCTAAGGATATTTGGATGTGGTCAGTTGTTGGTTTTTAAGAAAGTAATAGCTTAAAGCGATTAAATGACTCACTTTTCAAAAGCGCATTAACTTTTTCAGGCCACTAGGGTACTATTTACTAAATTACCTTTTCTACCACACTCAGTAGTACCCCAGTGGGCCAAGAGAATAAATGCACCTCTGCAAAGTGAGTCATTTATTCCCCTTTCTCCTGTACCAGATGCCATATGTCCCTGGTGACTTGAAAAATTAACAGATTTCCATAGAGAAAAGAAAGAATTGTCCCATATTGGATGAAATAATTTGGGTATGAGTAAACTTATCTTCCCTAAATAAATGTAAAACAGATTAACTCTCCTCTATGATTTTGACCTGAAAGCTGATGAAAAGCCAACAAACAACTCATGAGGATTTCTCATTCTTACATCCTTAGAGTTTGTTTCTTTTTTATTGAAACTAAGACCTCAAAATTAGAACATGATATAATTTTGAATCTGATGATGGTTAGGGAAAAATGCACGAGCCATAATTATAGCTTTGTTTGGAACTGATACTTTTTAAGCTCAAATATTTTAGTTATGAAATCAGGCATCAATTTTCAAAAGACTATTGTCCCATAAGAATTATGCTACATCTACTAGTGAAGCCTACCTTACAGTCTTGCCTAAAAACCAATGGCTTTTCTAATGAACAGATTGTTGCTTCTAAGCTCTGTAAAGATAGGTAACCACTCAGATTGTTATATGAGTAGCAATTGAGAAATTCACGTTATATAATTAGCAGATGCCATTGCAAAACCAAACTAAGTTTTCAGAGCTATTAGTCCCTTGCTCTTCTGGAAGATGGCTACACAATGAAAACAAGACAACTTTAATTTAAGAATCAACCAGTTTCTAATTAAACTGCCATAGGCAGCTGGTTGGATAAGTTTTAATCAGTTTCAATCACCTATTGATTGGTATACTGAAGCTTAAAAAATTAAAAGTAAAAGATGATTGGGGAATTGTCCCATCTCAGAACAACAGTAGAGGCCTCTGTAAATAACTCCTCTTTTAACCATCAGCTAAATGAACACTTCAATACTGCAGTACAAAGTCTTCTGCAAAATTACTTTAACTAACAAGCAGAAATTTATCAGCTTCAGCCAAAATCAATGCTGAAATCAATTTGAACACTGGTTGTGTCTAAAGGGGCTCATTGGCAATTTAGGGAAATTACACCATGTAAATGCCTGTGCTTTAATTGAACAGTTTCATCAACTAGGCTGTGATTGCTGTCCATTCATTTATTTACTTTCACTGCAGCTACCATTCTGCAAAGGAATGGCTTTTGTCAGGAAGGAGAGAGGGCACTTTATCTTCATTTTATGCACTTTTGTGCATAACAGATTTCATGAAATAAGCAAGTCATGACCAGGGTCAAACAAACCAGGAGGATTTTTTTTTTTTTAAATAGCAACAACCAATCCCACACAATCACTAGACTGCCTTCTTTCTTAAACAAGACCATGTGAAGCAATCTGAAGGGGTTCCACAGCACAGTCCAATGTGATTCTAATACTCTCTAAAGTCATGGTTCCCAAAGTGGGATGCTGGGGATTCATTAGGAATTGAGGGGAGGGGATTAGAATTTGTTTATTTTCTTATCCAGAAATGAAAGAAATCAAGCTTTCCTAGTTATTAATAAATGGACTGGCAGTAATGCCCTCTTTCAGTCACGTTGTCATGTATGATGGTAAAGAAAGGGAGCCCCACAATACAAAATGGCCTCCCAATCTCCCAATCTTGGTTTTTGGCATACTGAGACATACTGAAGTTAGCACATGCCCAGTTAAGTCATAAGGTAAGATTCTATTATCTAATTTTAATTTAACTAATCCTTACAAAATGGACATGGGACTTTAAAAGATTCCTTGAATTGAAAATAAGACCAATAGGAAAACAAGTGAGAAAAGAAATGGCCAAGCTGACAATTCAATTCTTCGTGGAGATAATTAGGATCAAGGAAAATCAAATCAGATCTGATAATACTGATAAAAAAAGTCAAAATTATGAAGATGACATGAAATAGATTAATATCTAATATTGCTAATGATAAACCTAACCCTAAGTATACCATCTCCCTTAAAATATTATATGAAGCAATAAATTGGCAAGACATTTCAAAAGTAAGTTTTCCCTTCACCCAAAAAGTCATGTTTATTGTCTATTAAAAACTATCATATCTGTACAATTTTTAAAATTGGAAACAGAACTTTCTAATTTGCTTAAAAACCTTACAAACCAATTTCAGTGAATCCAATTGTTTTTATAACATTTTGTAGTCAGTTTGTGGGAACCAGAGAAGATGGAAATTTATTAGCTGAACTTCGATCAAAAATCTTTAAATTACTGATGGAGGAGATTGAAAAATGAGTATTAGCATTCTGGAGAGCAATTTGGAACTATGCCCAAAGGACTATCAAACTGTGCATACCTTTTGATCCAATAGTATTTCTATTGGGCTTGTATATCAAAAAGATCATGGAGGACGGAAAGGGACCCACACGTGCAAAAATGTTTGTGGCAGCCTTTTTTTAGTGGCAGGAAATTGAAAATTGAGTAGATGCCCACTAGTTGGAGAATGGTCGAATAACTTATGGTATAGGAACGTTATGGAATATTATTCTATAAGAAATAATCAGCAGTATGATTTCAAAAAGGCCTGGAGAGACTTGCATGAACTGATGCTAAGTGAAATAAGAAGAACCAGGAGATCATTGTACATAGAAACAGCAAGATTATATGATGATCAATTCTGATGGATGTGGCTCTTTTCAACAATGAACAATACATAGGGAATGTAATACATTCAAAACAAAGAGCCATCTACACCCAGAAAGAGGTCTGTGGAGAGTGAGTGTGGGTCACAACGTAGCATTTTCACTTTTTGTTGTTGTTTAATTGCATTTTGTTTTCTTTCTCATTTTTTTCCCTTTTTGATCTGATTTTTCTTGTGCAGCATAATTGTGGAAATATGTATGGAAGAACTGCATGTTTAACATATATTGGGTGGGGAGGGGGTGGGAAATTCGAAACACAAGATTTTGCAAGGGTCTATGTTGAAAAATTATCCATACATATGTTTTGAAAAAAGCAAGCTTTAATTAAAAAAAAAAGAAAGAAAGAAAAATGTGTGTTAGGATTTAGTAAGCACAGATATTGATACCCTTCCTCTAAATGGAGCCAGGTGTTAATATGAAGTATCATTTTCATTAATGACAGCTATTAAAATCAAATATCAGAACAATGTGAATAAAGAATCAAATGAAGAAGCAAATCTTTGGATCACTGTGTCACTCAAGATTTTCAAGTAATGAAACATATTCAGGCATGGTTTTTCATTAATAATTTAATTATTATTAACAAATTTTATTTTAAATATTACTTATTATATTTTAGTAAATTTACTAAATTTAGTAAAAAAAAAGTAAATAATTATACATTCAGTCAGAAGTACAAAATAATTTCCACTGTTTACTTTATCCTTCATTTAATCTTTTAAAATTTGTTTAGTATATTTTTATAATGCACATAATAAACTAGAACATTAAAATAAATAATTTATAAATAACAGTACATATATTGGAGGTATATAAGCAATATATAGATAAGAATAAGCAATGATGGGATTAGAGATTAAGGCTCTTAAGTAATGAGATTACAAAACCAAATTCTGGACACTAAATTTAAAATACAACATGGCTACTGCCTTTGTGGGAAATTGTTGTTTTCAAGAGCTGTGATTTTCTTGTTGTAAGTCATTGCTTTACCAACACAAGCAGCTACTCCACATCTTAGTAGATGGTTTCATGAGTTATGATAGCCAAAAAATATTCATCATCTGTTGACTGATTTTATTTCTTTATGTGTCAAACAGGAATAAAAGGACTTGCCTCACAAGGCCATTGTGAGAATGACCAGAAAACAATGTATGTAAAAAGCTGTGCAAACCTTTAAGTACTCTACACATGTCAGGAAAAATTTCTTATTTCAGATGATGAGGCATTCTCCTATGGTGTGCCTCAGATGACAAGAATGTCACTGGATCTGTAAATGAAGCATTCCCAACTTAGTAAGACTCACCAGAACTCACTAGAGTGCTCTGGCATGGTCTCTGAAACTGAGGGTCATCTTCCTGCTATGATTAAGCACTGGTGCAGATTGCAATATGGTTCTTTCTAGCACATTTTAACCAATTTGCAGAGAGTTTTATATAAGAAACTGGTCCTTGGTTTTAATACCTGCAGATATATACATTGTGTGTGTTTCTTAATCAATTTAATATAGTCGTCCCATGTCAACAAGACTAAACAAAAAAGAAAAAATATGCAAATAATACTATCTAACTGCCTATGCTGTAATTTGCTGACTAATTATATAAGATCTTTAGCTGTACAAAATTCCACTATTATAATACTGGTATTGGAAAACAACCTATGCAATTCTCCTTTATAGTAAAATATCCACATAATAATGATTAATGATAATGACAATAATAACTTATTTATCTAACACTTTAAAATCTTCAAGTGTTTTATAAACATCATATGCTCATTTGAATCTCATGATAACCTTGTGAGTTTGGTATCAAAGGTATTCTTTATTACTCTCATTTTACAGATAAGGAGACAGGTTGAGGAGGTTAAATGCCTGGTGTCTTGTCATACTGTGTCAGACATAACACTTGAATCTAATTCCAATGCTTTCTCCAATATGCCATGTGCTCCGTCACATACACATCCTCTATGTTCACAAAGAATATAATTGAATTACATTGTACCAGGTCTGCTTTGGGAAAACCTTCACTAGGAGGTTCCAACATCATTCATGTCAAAACAAATGTGCAGGTTAGCACGCATTTCTATTTGAGTTTGATACCACCACACTACACCAATGGAATCACAGGTCTGAACCAAACCAAAACCAAAATATACATTCTTATTTGAAGACTAGCAAGGCATTTTATAATAATATTTCATTCTGCTAACAAGATGATATAAAAATTAAGTAATTATGGTTTTACCAAGTCCTTTGAGGTTAATTGAGAGGCCACTAAGGGAACCAAACAGTCAATTCGTCTTTAAATATTTGTAATACATTTAAAAACATGATAAATACAAATGGAAATGGGGGAGGAAAAATAAGACTAGCTTCACTTATAAAGATATGTCAAGCACAAAAAACTAATAGGACCAACAAAGACTACGAAAAGCATCATTATATGATGACAATAAAAAGACAAAGACTGATCTACATGCTCAAATGAACAGCCAAAACTGTGTGGCTTGTGATCAAAAATAACATTCCTGACATCTGGATAATTATATGTATAGATACAACACACACACACACACACACACACACACACACACACACACACACACATTCCAAACTGTGCATACCCTTTGACCCAGCAGTGTTTCTATTAGGCTTATATCCCAAAGAGATCTTAAAGGAAGGAAAGGGCCCCACATGTGCAAGAATGTTTGTGGCAGCTCTTTTTGTAGTGGCTAAAAAATGGAAACTGAATGGATGCCCATCAACTGGAGAATGGCTGAATAAATTATGGTATATGAATGTTATGGAATATTATTGCTCTGTAAGAAACGACCAGCAGGATGATTTCAGAGAGGCCTGGAGAGACCTAGATGAGCTGATGCTGAGTGAAATGAGCAGAACCAAGAGATCATTGTATATAGCAACAGCAAGATTAAGTGATAATCATTTCTGATGGATGTGGCTTTTTTCAAATATGAAGTTATTCAGGCCAGTTCAATGGTTTTGTGATAAAGAGAGCCATCTGCACCCAGAGAGAGGACTGTGGGAACTGAATGTAGACCACAACATAATATTTTCACTTTTATTGTTGTTGCTCGAATTTTGTTTCTCTTCTCTTTTTTTGTTTTTTTTTTTTTCCTTTTTGATCAGATTTTTCAAATATGTGGGATATAACTTTTAGGTAAGTTAGCGACTGCATGCTCTCTGACATTTCAGTAGGACTTGTCGATCCTATTAAATTAATGCATGATTTTAGCAATTTTGATTGTAATCATTACTGTCTTTAAATTACATATGCAGCATAACTGTAGAAAAAAGTACAGAAGAATTACACATTTTTAATATACATTGGATTACTTGCCCTCTAGGGCAAGAGTGGGGAGAAAAAAAAATTTGGAACATAAGATTTTGCAAGGGCCAATGTTGAAAACTATCTACATATGTTTTGAAAACGAGATTTAAAATAAAAAAGAAAAGAAAAATTGTTTGGAATTCACAATGCATTTTCCAATATGAAATGATGCTATCAATGGTGATTAGGTCCCAAAGCTGATTCCAAATACTCTGGTTAGTGTATAATGTTACCGGTACCAGTTATTTGGTATAGCTGTTTACCTTCTGAAGCAGGTCTAGAACCATCCTCAAGTAAAATTTCAGTCATTTTTCTTTTGTACCCTCACATTTCCCTTTCTGAATCTTCTATCAATATATTAGTGCACCTCTCATACTGCAACATATCACTCGGGTACTAATACCTCCCCACATGCCTGAATCTGGTAAAACCATATGCATTCCTAATAAAAATTAATATTTCCTAAGTATTACAGGTCTATTTCAGGAGGAAATCAGTCTAATTGAACTAAATCATAATAATATATAAGTGATTAATAGTCTTTTAACTTTCTAAGAAGGGGTAGAATTTCAAATAAGAAAAAATATTCACAAATTCCAGAAGTATAGAGAAAGACATTTTGAAGACTAATGACCCATGATACATAAAAGTGAGTCCTTTCAAGGAGTCTTCACCCCAATTCAGCTCTCAGATGCAAGCCCCATTTTCATAATTTTTCTTTTACTTTTTCCTAACGATATCAAAATGCCCCAAGTTTTTTCACAATAGCTCCCCTGGCAGCAAAGGGATAACTGATAAGGATTCTAATAATATCATAGGAAGAAGTCAAGGTAAAGGTACTTAAAAATGTCCATATGCATGCAAGTATATGTATGTATATTCCTTGAAGTGGGGAACTGCCGTGACAATTCACCAAAATACCTAAATAGTAATTTACTATAAATGCAGACACAATCTGATCAATTAAGTAATTTACTTGAAAATGCATACATTCTTATAAATGCAGACACAATCTGATCAACTTAAATTTACCTCTCAACTGTAGCCAAACTTTTTTTAAAACTAGTTTTCTGTTGGTACTTGGGTAAAAGTCACTCAGCACTACTATGCCTCAGTTTTCTCAAAGATCAAATACTTGTCCTACTTAGCTTATAATGTTGTTAGACACATAAAGTGAGATGACAGATGTTAGGACACTTTGAAAAGTTAAAGAACAATGAAATCTCAAGGTACAATAAAAGTACAAAGACATTGAACTGTATTAATTATAACTGAGACCTTTTTTAAGCTTGGGAAGGAAGCATATCAAAACAGCTTATATAGGCTTTAAAGAGAGCAGGTCAAACTTTCATTTATCCTACTTAATTCCTTGCCACAGAAGGTAAGGTAGTGAAATACTCTAGAGACAAAAACTGAGGGGCAATTTCAAATTCCATTTATACAGGTATATGTAAAAATAGCTGACTATCATATCTATAGTAAATATCCACCTTCAAAATTTATTCTATGTAACATTTTTACTAACAAAGTTCCATTATATATCATTTAGTTAAAATGACAAGTGGAAAAATACATTTTCTTCTAAGTTTTTAGATAACTTTTTAGAAAGTTTAATTATGGTTTAATCAGGGCTTTATGTTTATTGACTAAATTTATTGTTACACTTTGCTGCTACAATAAAGCAGACATAATAGAATCAGTATGTTTGAGAACTTTATACAATATATATTTTCCAAATACACTAAGCTTGTTAAAATGCTATATTGATTGTGCCCTAAAGCAAGTTCTAATTTTGTCTGAACATTTTTCATTTCATTATTTGATTTCACAAAACAAAAAACTATGAACTCTGCTTTTGGCAATCAAGTCATACGATCTTTTAAATTTTTTCAAAATACAAAAAAGACTATGATACAGCTTGAGGAAAGAAGAGACACCATAGTACAAAGTTGTTTTAGAAAACGTCTCACTAAAAATTAATGTTAAATATACTCATATACCTAGGACAGTTAGGTGGTGTAGTGGGTAGAGCCCTGGGCTTAGAGCCAGGAAGATCTGAGTTGAAATCTGGCCTCAGACACTTCCTAACTATGACCCTGGGCACGTCAATAAACCCTGTTTACTTCAGTTTCCTTATCTGTCATATGAGCTGGAGAAGGAAATTGCAAACCACTCTAGTATCTTTGCCAAGAAAATCCAAATGGGATCACAAAGAATCAGACACAACAGAAATGACTGAACAACACTCGTGCATGCTATGCATGTTTTAGATCAATATAGAAAACTTTCCCAATTTTAATATACTTGCAACTTAGTTGCAAGTATATTATTCACAAGTAGAATGTATATATTCTTCCCATCCCTCCAAACCAGACTTTAAACATTCCATATGGTAGCAATTTCACAAAAATGTGGTTCCTTTCAGACCCAAGTGATCAATGATAAAGCTAAAAGAAAAAAAAAATTGTGGCAGGAAGGTACATATGGTAAATGCCTTTTGGACTTTCCAGTGAATTATTTTTTCAAAAAAGCAATTTAAGTAAATACTCTAGATAACATAGGATACAAATATTTTCCTCTGCTAGGTCCAATCCAAGAACCTACAACTTTTCAACATATCAACTATTGTAAGAGCTGAAAAAAATTAGAAAGTTTGTTATACATCTAGAAATGTATCACAAACAGTAGTATAACCATGTAATTGTGAATTCAATGACTAAATTTTAAGTTTTGTATATATAAATAGATCCAAAGGATAGCCCAAATAACAAACTAAGCTGGATTCACTTCAGAAAGAAGAAAAAATTTAAAAATAAGTAAAATCACAGAATTTTAGAGTTGGATAACCTTTGTGGTTATCCAGGCTAATTTCCAATTAGATAATTGCTTCTATAGATTGTCATCTATCTAAATTTTTCTTAAACATCTCTAACTAAAAGGAAACTCATTACATTTCAGTATAGCCTATTCTACAAGACACACTATTTATTACATGCCTATTATATGCAAAGCATGATGAAAGTTTTTCTGGACCATATCTGTCTTTTTAACTTCTACAAACTGATTCAAATCCAAGCTTCTAGAATAAATCAAAAAAAAAATTCTAACATCCTTTTACATAATAGCCTTTCAATTATTTTAAGGCAACTGACATGTCTTCTCTGGTCTTTAATTCAACTCTTCAAAACTGTTTTTCATGGCTCAACTGCATTCTCTGGTGTGACTTTGGTTCTCTAACACTTTAATGCTACTTATTATATTTTGCTTCATTTAACTTTTATTCAGTTTCATGTGCCATCTATCCTGCTGGAATGTGATCCCTTGAGTGCATCTCTTTACCTCATACCAGTATACATTACAAATTCTTATACACAATATATATCAATGGGAGAAAAAAGAAGAAAGGATATAATTTCCTAAGCTCTCATTAATATGGTTGTCCTCCTTTACATGTATTTAAAGTTTGTCAATATGTATCTTAATTTAACAACATAACATAACTGTGTTCTGTTCAGTGCTGAAAACGATGGAGCTATTAATTTCTATGATCAGGACACTATGACACTATATGTTTACTAATTTACCTGCATCGTGTTAAGGTTTTATTTATTTTTGGCTCTGTTTTGCAACATCACCTTGTTGGCTCATATTAAAACTATAAGCAATTAAAATCTTCTAAAATTTTTCCTAACAAATACAGTATATACTTAGAACAAAGCTCCTTCTGTTTATGTTTGTGAGAGTTTGCTTAACTTTATCCATTTATACAACTACTTCTGCAGGAACTTTGTTTATTAATAAAAAAGGTTTTAACTAAAAGAAAACACTAGTACAAAACTTTGCCCTTTAAAAATTTTCTTTCTTAAAAAGAAATGTAGGTGGTAAAACAAAGATTCAGCAAGTTCTCACTGGAAATATTACTATAAGGTATTGATTTTTTTTTTTTATACCAGACTCAATTGACTGAAAAGTTGTTTGTATAGCAATATTGGCCAAGTCAATATGCTGGAACAATTCTGTTACCCATAGTAATCAAGTGAATTTCTGAAGTATAATTATAATGTCATAAAACTAAAGCCAACATACCCCTTCTCCAAGCAATAAAGCAATAGAGGCTATAAAACAGAGGGAAGGGAAAAGACTATATAAATGAGATTTTTAAAAATAAAATTTAGTGTCTTTCAAAAACATCACTATTCCCTTTCTCCCCCTTCCCTTAAGCCAAGGTTAGCATGTAAGGTGATCAATACTTCAATCTCAATAAACTATTTCAATAATAGTTAAATCAGGTGGAAACAGAGTCTGAAAATTTCTGTTCAGTGACCTGTGACATCCTGTCATGTTTGCTGAATGCCAATAATACATCATTGCCATAATGGATATGACTAAGTGTAAAGTTGTAGCAAAATGGTGGGGCCGGTGGAGAGGGAGCAAAGGAGAAAAAGATGCATCCAATCACATGAATTCAGATTCATTTCTTAGATTGTAATCAATACTACATACATTGTCTCCTGAAATGAACCTCTAAGTGTGAACACTGAGAGAAGGGCAAAAGTAAAACACACCTAATTAATTTTATTTGACAAATGTTTATTGATTTTTTTAAAAACATAAAATATCTGTCCACCATACAGTACTTTAATAGAATCCAGACATATAGAAAAATTCAATTTTGGATTCAGATATTTTATTTGCTAGTTTAAAACATCATGATCTTCAGCACGGGATAAGATTATTCCTTTGATCAGAAGGTTAAAGTTAAAATAAACCAAATAGTTATCCTAAATCTTAGGCTAGTATTAAAGCAGCATTTAAAATATCATACCTAATTTGCAAGGCACATTTTTGACAAAAAAAGGAGGAAGGATATGGAACAATGACACCCTAAATCCTTAAAGAACCTGGGAAAGGGTGAGCTCTTGGATGATCTCAGATCCAAGTATGTTGTTTTGATATGTTGAGAACATGAAATATAAGATCTTTCTTGGTATCATGAAATGTTCAACACATGTCATGTAAAAGAATAAGGAATGGAATAGATGGAATTCTATTATCCGAAAATCATAACTTTAATGATGCCCTTTCCTCCTCTAAGGCTATTTATCATCACTATCTCTAAGCTTGAATGAGTTAACCTATCTTTAAACTTTAAGAATTTGATATCCACTACAGATAGCTGAAGAATATTAAATTTTGTTTAAAACATTCCTTTTATTGATGCAGATAAGAATCTTTGTATAATTTCAAAAGAAGGTGTGCAAAATTTATTGAAGTTGAAAAACATAGCACCCTGCATGACACCCATTGTTATGCTCTTCTTAACTCAGCAAGGCCAGTCCTTGGAAAACTGACATACCTTATTAGACTGTCTACCTCTGGATATTTAGAGGGGTTTTTTTTCTACTTAATTCAATTCAACTATACTTATTAATTTGTTCAGGATATTATGCTAGACACTGGGAATATGAGGACAAATTGAAGTCACTAATCACAAGGAGCTTATACTCTACTAGAATATACAACATGTAAACAAGTAAGTAGGAATATGACAATTTGAGAAGGCAAATAGTGTTAATAGCTAAAGGGATCCAGAAAAGTATGGTGTTAAGTATGGTATCTGAATTAAGAACCTTGAATAAAGCTAAGGATTCTAAGAGACTAAGCAGAGAATGGAGTATTTGAAAAGTATGAGGAAAATACATTGCTAATATTTCCCCTATACTTTTAAAATTTCCATATCCTAAAATACATCATTCCTCAGAAACTGACATTCTGAATCTTGCTAAGAATAGCTGCCACTGTGATAATGCAAAAACAGTACATTACAAAATGAAGGTGTTAGAAATGCTTGATTTCAAAGCTTCTTCCCAGTTCTATCACTGAATTCTAACATTAAAAATGCTTATTGAGCATTTTTTTCAGATCATGACGGAATAAAAATCACATGCAATATAAGGCCAGGAGAAAATAGACCAAAAACCAATTGGAAACTAAATAATTTTATCCTAAAGAATGAATGGGTGAAACAGCAAATTACAGACACAATTACTAATTTCATTCAAGAGAATGACAATAATGAGACCACATACCAAAATTTGTGGGATACAGCCAAAGCGGTAATAAGGGGAAATTTTATATCTCTAGATGCTTATTTGCATAAAATAGAAAAAGAGAAAATCAATGAATTGGGCTTGCAACTAAAAAAGCTAGAGAAAGAACAAATTAAAAACCCCCAATCAAATACCAAACTTGAAATCCTAAAAATAAAAGGAGAGATTAGTAAAATTGAAAGTAAAAAAACTATTGAATTAATAAATAAAACTAAAAGTTGGTTTTATGAAAAAACCAACAAAATAGATAAACCTCTAGTTAATTTAATTAGAAAAAGGAAAGAGGAAAATCAAATTGTTAGTCTCAAAAATGAAAAGGGAGAACTTTCCACCAATGAAGAGGAAATTAGAGCAATAATCAGGAGTTACTTTGCCCAATTGTATGCCAATAAATTTGATAACCTAAGTGAAATGGAGGAATATCTACAAAAATATAGATTGCCCAGATTAACAGAAGAGGAAATAAATTACTTAAATAGTCCCATTGCAGAAAAAGAAATAGAACAAGTCATTAATCAACTCCCTAAGAAAAAATCCCCAGGACCAGATGGATTTACATGTGAATTCTACCAAACATTTAAAAAACAGTTAACTCCAATATTATATAAACTATTCGAAAAAATAGGGAATGAAGGACTCCTACCAAACTCCTTTTATGATACAGACATGGTACTGATACCTAAACCAGGTAAAACAAAAACAGAGAAAGAAAATTATAGACCAATCTCCTTAATGAATATTGATGCAAAAATCTTAAATAAAATATTAGCAAAGAGATTACAGAAAATCATTCCTAGAATAATACACCATGACCAAGTAGGATTTATACCAGGAATTCAGGGATGGTTCAATATTAGGAAAACTATTAACATAATTGACTATATTAATAACCAAATTAACAAAAACCATATGATAATCTCAATAGATGCAGAAAAAGCATTTGACAAAATCCAACATCCATTCCTATTAAAAACATTAGAGAGTATAGGAATTAATGGACTTTTCCTTAAAATAGTCGGTAGCATCTATTTAAAAGCATCAGCTAGCATCATATGTAATGGTGATAAACTGGAACCATTCCCAATAAGATCAGGGGTGAAACAAGGTTGCCCACTATCACCATTACTGTTCAATATTGTATTAGAAATGCTAGCCTTGGCAATAAGACAAGAAAAAGAGATTAAAGGAATTAGAGTAGGTCATGAGGAAACCAAATTATCACTCTTTGCAGATGATATGATGGTCTACTTAGAGAACCCTAGAGAATCAACTAAAAAACTATTAGAATTAATCCACAACTTTTGCAAAGTTGCAGGATACAAAATAAATCCACATAAATCATCAGCATTTTTATACATCACCAACAAAATGCAAGAGGAAGAGATACAAAGAGAAATTCCATTCAAAATAACTATCGATAGTATAAAATATTTGGGAATATATCTGCCAAGGGAAAGTCAGGATCTATATGAGCAAAACTACAAAACACTCTCCACACAAATAAAGTCAGATCTAAACAACTGGAAAAACATCAAGTGCTCTTGGATAGGTCGAGCAAATATAATAAAGATGGCAATACTACCTAAACTAATCTATCTATTTAGTGCTATACCAATCAAACTCCTAAGAGATTATTTAACTGAACCAGAAAAAATAACGACAAAATTCATCTGGAAAAACAAAAGGTCAAGAATTTCAAGGGAATTAATGAAAAAAAAATGCAAATGAGGGTGGCCTAGCTGGACCAGATCTAAAACTATATTATAAAGCAGTGGTCACCAAAACCATTTGGTACTGGATAAGAAATAGAGTAGTGGATCAGTGGAATAGGTTAGGTTCACAGAACAAAATACTCAATGACAATTGTAATCTAGTGTTCGATAAACCCAAAGACCCCAGTTTTTGGGATAAAAACTCACTATTTGACAAAAACTGCTGGGATAATTGGAAACTAGTCTGGAAGAAATTAGGCATTGACCCACACCTAACACCATATACCAAGATAAGGTCAAAATGGATTCATGATCTAGGCATAAAGAATGATATTATAAACAAATTAGAACAATGTAGGATGGTTTACCTCTCAGACCTGTGGAGGGGGAAGGAATTTGTGACCAAAGAAGAACTAGAGGTCATCATTAATCACAAAACAGATAAGTTTGACTATATCAAGTTGAAAAGTTTTTGTACAAACAAAATGAATGCAGACAAGATTAGAAGGGTAGCAGTAAACTGGGAAAATATTTTTACATCCAAAGGTTCTGATAAAGGCCTCATTTCTAAAATATATAGAGAATTGACTCAAATATATAAGAATTCAAGCCATTCTCCAATTGACAAATGGTCAAAAGATATGAACAGACAATTTTCAGACGAAGAAATTGAAACTATTTCCGGTCACATGAAAAGGTGCTCCAAGTCACTATTGATCAGAGAAATGCAAATTAAGACAACTCTGAGATACCACTACACACCTGTCAGATTGGCTAAAATGACAGGAAAAGATAATGACAAATGTTGGAGGGGATGTGGGAAAACTGGGACACTGATACATTGTTGGTGGAACTGTGAACGGATCCAACCATTCTGGAGAGCAATTTGGAGCTATGCTCAAAGAGTTATCAAACAGTGCATACCCTTTGACCCAGCAGTGTTTCTACTGGGCCTATATCCCAAAGAGACTTTGAAGGAGGGAAAGGGACCCACATGTGCAAAAATGTTTGTGGCAGCCCTTTTTGTAGTGGCAAGAAACTGGAAATTGAAAAGATGCCCATCAATTGGAGAATGGCTGAATAAATTATGGTATATGAATGTTATGGAATATTATTGTTCTGTAAGAAATGACCAACAGGAGGATATCAGAGAGGATTGGAGAGACTTGCATGAACTGATGCTGAGTGAAATCAGCAGAACCAGGAGAACATTATACACAGCAACAAGACTATACGATGATCAATTTTGATGGACATGGTTCTCTTCAACAATGATGTGATTCAAACCAGTTGTGCTGC